>JAANBC010000625.1:0-16496 GCA_014621405.1 Stylonectria norvegica | reverse complement strand
CGACATCCTGCGCGCCATCTACCGCACGGCGCACCCGGCAGCGGCGCCCGGCGAGTTCGGCAACCTTGAGGCTGTGGCGCTCGACGAGCGGTGCTCCGACTTCAGCGGCGCGGACCTTGGCGGGCTGCACGTCAAGGCGGCGGAGAGCGCGCTGAAGCGCTGGCGAAAGGGAGACAAGGGCGAGCCGGAGATTGACGATGTGGACTGGGAGCATGCGCTGGCGACGACGCATCGCAGTGTGCTGAATCCGGAGCAGTATAGGAGGATGGATGCCAAGTTGGGCAAGTCACGTTAACGCAATACGAGAAAGAGAACATGTCTGAGGAGACGGATCATGGTGTTATATTGCAGCTACCTGCATTCAGTGGTTGTAAGTAGACAAAATAGATATATCAGTCCTCGGCTTAGACGGGTGTAATAGAAGAAATGCATCATGACACTGGCGTAAATTGATCTGCAATTGTGCATTCTTCCTCATGTCTCATCCCTGCTTACATGCCACATGGCCATCATGTCTCCCAGCCGACAGCAGAGTCAAGCGGAAACCCGGAAATAACTCGGTGGTCATTAGGGGGGCAAAAGAAAAGTCACTCGCCGCACTCGCCGCACTCGCCGCAAAACCACGCACGTTGCCGAGAGAGCCCGGTGATGCGACGATGCGCGCATATGACTTGCAAGAAACCGTCATGGGATGGAAAAGCAGGGAATCTTGGGTCTCTTTTGCCACGGCTGTTGCCTCTCAGGGGTGGATAAACTGTAGAGGGTGGCAACAGTATTCGCCGTGCGGATTTTACAAAGCTCGGGGAAGCTCAAGGGCGAGTGTTGGTGGAAGGACTGGTTCGCTTTGTTCTCACAGATGGAGCGCAAAAGTGAGGGTGAAAGTGGAACTGGTAGCAGTGCTTGAATCTCAATCGCTTTCTTATCTAGGAAAACATGTCTAGGTAGATACTAGTATTCAGGAAAGAAGCCCAAATCGTAGGAAAAAGTGAGATTTCTTTTTCTGTGAAAGCGGAACCTTCCATACTCCGGCCTAAACGCCTGGCCGTAGATAGAACGAGACGCATAAAGAGGAGAGGGAATAAGGTAGGTACAAGCACAGTCGGTGGGTGTGCGGCTCGACTACTCTAGGTGCTGTGGTCTGTGGTCTATGGTACAATCGCCCTGTCCGCCGCCGCCGTCTATTCGGAGTCATAACATTACACGCGAGGATGGGTCGCTTAAGCGGTGTTCTTCTTGAGGAAACTGTAAAGATGAGAGTTAGCACTCGTCAAGTTGTTTGGTTAGCTCGGACTTGCAGAGTAACTTACGCAATCAGGTCATCGCGGTCCTTGGCCTTCTTCAGGCCACCGAAGGCCATCTTGGTGCCGGGAATGTACTTCTTGGGGTTCTCAAGGTAGTCGAAGAGAGTCTTCTCCTCCCACATAACGCCCTTCTGCTTGTTGGCGTCGGTGTAGGCGTAGCCGTCGACGGAGCCGGACTTGCGGCCGAAGAGGCCGTGCAGGGCGGGGCCGATCTTGTTGCCACCGTCCTTCTCAACGGTGTGGCACTGAGCACATCGGGTCTTGAACAGGTTCGCACCCTTCTTGACGTCGCCTAGGGGGTGAGAGTTAGTATGCGTGTACAAAGTAAATTGGTACAGCTCGGAGTGAGAACTCTGCCGAGGCACGGAGAAAGTTGAGAGAATGAAGTTGAGATTGCGAGAAGAGACTGTCGTAGCGATTGCGGTGTAGACAGGAGTCTACCTTTGAAGCATTGTCGTGGACAGTTACAGGCCGACCAAGTGTCGTATCCAGGGAAAATGACGCAGGCGACCCAGTAATCTGGGCCAACGCGCCGCAGTCGCCAGAGCGAACGCCATAATCCCCAGCCCAATGCCCTCGACGCAGCGATCCAGGCAAGACATAAGACACCATGAAGAATGTCTTCTCGCAAGCTCAATTGACATCCGCAACCCCGAGCCTCGGCAGGAAACCAGAGAGCACCAAGCGGTCGCGTGCGCGAGAGGACTTACCGGCAGCCATTGTGATTCGAGTATGTGAGTAGAGGTAGGTTTATGAGGGGGTCTTCGTAGACAGGCGAGAGAGAAATATTCTGGGGAGATGTTGAACAGAGGCGAAGGATGGATGCAAAGAGCAGGATGGAGATGGGAGAGGGAAGAAGGGGAAGTGGAAAAAAAGCAGGGCGCGGATCCGAAAACTTTATGACAGCATGACACGAGCCTCTCGCCTTTGGCTGCTTGCAAGCCTTCTGGGGCTTCTGGAGCTTCTGGGCGGGCTACTCATGTACAACGGCAGCCCGCAGCCACAGGTGGCTGGGCGAGTGGCCAATCACCGCGCGAGAATTACGCAGTCGCATGAGCGGACCGCCTCGTGCGCTTGTGGCTCCGGGTGAAGTCGGATCATGGTGGAGCGGATGCTCCGGCTCCTTCGTTTATCCGGTTTGCCGTAGCAGAATGGGCAGAAAAATGCTTCGGCCGGTCCCACTCGGCCATTTTGGGGTTGGCGGTGGCCTTGGGCGATGAGCGGTTGGTCGGCCGTGGGATGAAGAGGAAGCAATTTTGTATGGAATCGAACTTCCATTGTTGACGTTGACGAGACCGACCGGTGAAGCGCCTCGCCTCCGAGTCCACCACCATCGCCACGGCCTCTCCTCCCCCGTGACCCGTGAAACACCACTACCACCATCACTGCTACCGCTCTCGTGATAGCTATGGCCTCCCGTACCATTATCCCGCGCTTTCTGCTGCCACTGCAGGGTCCCCTCTGGCATGGCGTGCGCATCCCGCTCTCGCAGAACATCTGCGTTCGCTTCGTCTCCAATAAGAAGTCTTCCAGCGGCGGCAGCAAGCCCGAGAAGATCATCGTCCTCGAGAAGCCCGCCAAGTTCAACCCGCCCTCCCACGGCTCCCGCCTCCGCAGCAAGAATGCCATGCCGCGGCATTACGGCCCTGAGCTGACCCCCGACGAGGTCGCCGTCCAGGGCGTGAAGAACTACCCGGGCACGATGGCGCCAGAGGGGTCCTGGGCTCACTGGTTCTGGCACAGTCGGCTGCTGCATACCTTCATCACTATGGTTAGCTCTCCCTCTTCTCCTTTGTCATCCTCGGCCTCGCAATATCGCTGCGGTTGTATACGTTATCAGTGACTAACGCATTCCCTTCTCTGCTGCAGGGCACCCTCCTCGCCCTGGGCGTCCTTACCTTCTTCATGAACTACGCCTACAACTCGCCCTTCAAAGAGCTTGTGCCGCCCCTCTCGGACCTGCGGAACCACCCCTTCTACTTCTTCATGGCCTGGAAGAACGTCATTGTCATGCACGAGAGGGACAAGGCCGCCAAGGCCGTGGACCACCGCACGCGGCACGTCGACGACGTGGCCAAGCGCCGCTACTTTATGAAGATGCACGGCATCGAGACCAAGGACCCCATCACCATGATCTTCGGCAAGGGCGAGGAGGAGGAGAAGCCCGAGGGAGAGCACGACGCTTCGCCGCTGGCCAAGGACGTGCCGGAGAAGGCTGTCGAGCCGGCCGAGCCGAAGAAGAAGTGGTTTGGTATCTTTTAAGTGATCTGTATCATAGCAACGGGACGGCGGAGCTCCAGTAGTTTTGGGCCGCCATATGTACCAGTACGACTAGCCAGTCACACCTTTTGGACACTTTTAGAAACATTGTACGCCGCAAATTGAAGTCTCTATGTCAACTCGACGCCATCCAACCCGTCTAGAACCTCGTCTGCAATGCCCCCCTTCTCCAGCACGGCCTGTATTATGCCATCCAGAACCCCGTACTTGGTTCCTCCCAACGGCGCCTTCCACACGCCCTCAGGCTGGCTCCCGTCCGACTTCGGCTTGGCAGCCGTGCCGCCACTCGTCGCAACATTATCCTCGTTGGCCACGCCCGGCGGCGTCAACCTCGATGGCGGATCGATGGTCCGGATCGACAGCAGGCGTAGGTCCCGGCCGGAGTCGACCTCCATGGCCCCCGTGTCGCGTTCCTTGCGCACCTCGGACACGGACACAGCCAGGGCGGTCTCGGCGACGGCCAGCTCCTCCTTGGCCGGGTCGAAGATGACGTTGTCGCCCACGGCCACCACCAGGAGAGTGATGGGTGGCCTGGAGCCAATGGCGGCTCCTTCACGCGGGTAGAGACACGTCGATGCTTCCCAGTCGTCGTCGAACATGGGGTCTTCGTCGCCTTCAGACTTCAGCCGCGGGAGTCTGGTGGCTAGGAGGGCGAGGTGTGTGGTGATGGAGAGGAGGGGGAGAGGGTATGACAAGGGCGGCGATATTAGGAGAACCTAAGAACAGAAATGTCAGTTATAGCAAACACGATGACCTTATGAATGGCGCAACATACGTCAAGGTATAGTCGCCAGTGAAAGCGCCTGTTGATCCACAGCTTCTTCGCAAACTCCTTGTCTGCCAGCAGTGCTTCTCGCAGCATCTCCCCCAGGAACACCGTCGAAGCCTCATCGTCGCGCTGTCCGGGGATCTCCACCGTCATCTCCAACCAGTCGCCCCTCGTCCGGCCGCTATCCTCCGCGTTGTCGCTTGCCGCTTCCAGCCTGTCCTGCTCCTCTGTCGCTAGCGGGGTTGACGTCTTTTCGATCTCTGCCTTCACGCCCACAATCGCCTCAGTGCCATCGGCGAGGTGTACGCGCGCGCTGCCATTTGTGCCTGGGAGGATGCCTGTTTCTGCCGTCAAGGGCCGGAACTGCGTGGGTGTGCGGCCATCGGGGCGGATAGGGGGCCGGAGAGAGAGGGAGCTGTGGAGGTATGCGAGCTCGGCGGGGGAGAAGAGTATATGTTGTGTCGCCATCGCTATCGCGCATCCATTTGGATGCAGAGTCGGTCGAGTAAAAATCGTCTAGTTGCGGAGGTGAGCCGTTGCTGGACTTCAGGCTGAAAGTTTTTCGAGGTGGAAGTTGAGCTTTCACTCACCTAGGTGAGCGATAAGATAACTCCCTGCAATGACGGTGCGGGGTGGGGGGAGCTTGTTTCAACCACCACCATGGCAGACCGTAGATCCTACGGGCCACCGGCATTGCATATTATGGATCCCTTAGAACAAGCCCGTATCCCATTCTAAGTACTGAGCAATTGCCTTCTTAGTTTCACTATGGTCCCCATGATCATTACAAGCCCATCCCAAGCCACCAAAAAGTCATACTTGTGTTATTGGGTCACTATAAGTCCAATACCTTGCAGGTGTAGTTACGTTTTTGGCATTATGATGCATCTACATAAGATCCTGTCCTTTCTATGGGTATATATCGTGGGCAGATAGATATGCCACATCTGCTTCTCCCAATGTCAGATAAGCGTGAAGGTAGCTATCAATCTTTTAAGACACTTCATGCAATCAACTGCTTGAAAAATCAAGGCAGATTTGATCCATCAGATCTGGCCCTATTGTGGCCAACAATTCCGCAACGGCCATCTTAAGTTCTGACCACTGTTCGACGTCCTCGCCCTCCCAACTACGGAGATCAGAGGTTTCGTAGAGAGGTGCGGCAGCGCTTACCCGGAGCGCGATGTGATCCATATTCAGGGCTGCAATGAGCGACAGGGGCACGACTCCCGGCATTTTGGCGCTGAATAGACGCGTACCTGTCCCATCTTTAGGCTCAGTAGAATGATGGGGCGTGCCCTTGAGATCGATATTCCTGCCCGTCTCTTCGCCTGCAGATGACTCCGTAGCATCACCTTGTCTCTCTTCGTACAGGCTGACAAAGGGCTTCTTGTCGAGGAGATCCAAAACTTCCCTATCTAACGGGTCCCAACTCAATGACTCAGGGTCAAGGATATACTGGGGGATATAGTCAATCTTGTATCGCATCTTGGCACAGCTATGGATATAAAAGCCAGGATACCACCATCTGTATCCCTCTTCCATTGCTAACGCGATTTCGTAGAGCGCACCGATCTTGCCAGGGGTGTATTTGTGTATACTCTCATGGTAGAGAAAATAAACAGAGCTCACGCACTCTGGCAAAAGGTCAAGGACGCCAATGGCGACCAGTTTTCCGTCGAGACGGTAACACTGGTGATAGGAGCCGAGACGACGCTTTCGCCCGCCTTCACCTATCATTGTCTCGCGCCTCAAGGGCGAATTGCACAGAAAGCGCTCGAAGCCGGGCCTACTAATATCCTTTGGCTTGTCCTGATGAACAACATGTTGATAGTTCTGGTAGACTAAAAACTTTTCTTCTGTAAAGCTGTCTTCCTCGAGGGTGACAACAAGGCGATGATCAGGCTCGGGAGGCTTGGTCAACCGTTCATATTCGGCTTCGTGAATTCGCTCAGCTAGGTCGAAGAGATTGTCTCTCTTCTTGGCCTGGTCACGCGACTTTGGGTATAGTCGAGCAGCCTCCTTGGCATATCCATCTCCAATGACGTACTTATTGAAACGGTTGATGGTCTGCCGGTGGTTCCTTGACGGCTTAAACTGTGTCGAATCTAAACGGATAGTGTAGTGAGGACAGCAGGAACGCCGTTGATCTGGTCGATACATGAGCGACCCTGATCGTCTCCATGACCGACCAAGCAGAGTCTGGTAGAAGGCTGGGCTAATGGACACTGCGTTGGCATAATACGAGTAGCCTATCCCCTCGCGAGGCCGTTAGTCTTCGTCGCATGACGTGGGGAGGACGACGATTCCAGGAGACACAAAGTGATACGACGTGTCTCGAAGAGACGCGTCATAAGACGAGTGATGTACGTATAATGATGTCAGGCGGTGAAAAGATCCGACCGGCCGGTCAGGATGAGGCAGGGAAGAGGATTTGGAGCAAAGGTATTCACGTTTTGACTGACTCTTGTCACTTGCACGGCTCCCACAGTAGCCGCATCTAGACGCATTCGAATACCCTTGATGACGTCTGTTAGCATTGGTCCAGTCTAAGCATTTAAGAAACTGTGCAAGTTGAAATGCATCGTGTGGTACTGTAGTATAGGCGCATCTAGACTCGACGGTGCTTGGGGGGCTTCAGTCGTGGGGAAGGAGCTGACACATAAACGCATATCAGAGTGTGGGATAATATAATCAAGAGTGCTGTTAACGACTCGCAAGGCTCCATTTGAAATGGCAACAACTAAAAAAATGGGGGCAACGGTTTCCCATGTGATGATGCGGAGAAAGGGGACATGAGGCGGTACGACTTCGTTTGAGGACTGTTTTTTGCGGCGAGTGGAAAGCAGTCGGCCGTTGGGCAAGTAAGGGTCCCTGAGTTAAGCCGAGTTGTGCGGCGCTGAGCGAAGTGGTGCTGGAGGCTCCTCCGCGATACGCTGGGGAACCGGAAGAGAAAGCGGCATACAAGGAGCGTGGCATCCGCCAACATGGGCGCATCGGGAATCGAAGTCCTTGCGGGTGTTTTCCAGTCAATATGAGATATGGAGTGCGTGGTTGCTGGCGGCGGGACTTGGGATGTTCTCCGCATAGGCCAGCAGCCAACGAAAGTCGGGGATCCAGGCACATGTGCAAACGGTTGGAGCAGGACAAGTGAATAAGCACTCACCAATTGGCGAGATATACTCGGGCTCGGACGGCGCATCTCCAGGGATGGGCATGCCACGGGGTTCCATCGTTGAACTAAGGCAACCTGGAACTGGAGCGGCCTAGCTGAGCAAAGGCGTCGTGTGTTCTGTGTCGCTGCTTGGCGAATGCCTGTGGTGATGAGCAACAAGCGGCGGATGATGGGTTGGTGAGCCGGCAACCCAGGACGGGCAAGTCGGAGCGTGAGACTCGGGGGTAGGACGGGCGCGTGAGATTCGATGTCGGGAGCTACCGTTGTGCTAGTGAAAATTCGTCGTGAACCCGAACGAGGCGACGTGAGGCGTGTGGATGGTGGCACACGAACAGGCTGCTGGTGCAGCGGTGCCTTGGTGAGTGGTGAAGGCGGTTCGGCTGGATCTGGCGATGCGACCCCGTCACCCTGGTAGTAATGATACGGCCCGGCAACGGCAGAACATGTACTTAGACTAGCAGCGGGGGTTTTCGAGACAGAGCGGTCGAGTTGAGGCGGTCGTCGGCAGCTGCAGCGGCTGTAGAAACGGACGAGGTTGCGAGATGAGTGGGTGAGGTTGAAGTTGAGGACGGAATAGCATCCATCTCCTCCATGAGGTCAACTGCCTGGAGGTGGTAACTGCGGGGTGACACCTGGCCCGGGCGGACCTTCCTTCCTTCTTGCTCTCTTGCTCCCCAACTCCCGTCCCCAATCCCCAAACCTTCAGGCTTTGGCATCCACTGTAAGTCTGCCCGAGTAAGGGATCGAGACCCCCACTTACACCTACATGTAAGCTAAGTTAGGTACATGTAACCTACGTGTGAGGTCTCCACCTGAGCCCGCTTCCCGGGCAGTCTCCGATGGAGTGGAGAGGTTGGAGGGATCCGGGGTCTAGCCCAGCGGACCCGGCAGGTTCAGTCAGTAGACGGGAGCCCTACGGGGGATTTGGGCGAGTTTTAGGGGTAAACTCGCCTGGAACTCCCCAGGGCAGGGCATCCATGGATCCATGTGTAAGTTCTCACGAGGGAGCCTGTGGAGTGGAAGTTGAAAGTGATGTCTCTCTTCCACAAGGCAATTTCTGATATTATCGCCATTACAAAGCCTCAGAAACCCTCGAAAGAACAGCCCGACAAGGACTAAATCGAATCCTGAGAAGGTGCATTGGTTAAAACAAGAAACGCCGTTGCCTTCCGTGACGGTGGCATGGGGGCCTTCCTTGCATGCTGCAGTGTGCCCGTAATGTCTGGCGCATCCGCAACGGGCCACGACCTGCTACCTTAGGGCTCCGCCAGACTGCAGATCTGATAGACACGACAACTCATGCGACTGATGAGACTGGTGATGGTGAGGGTTTTTCTCTTTTTTTTCTTTTCTTACGCCGAGTCCTCATTCCATCACCCGTTTCATCATGAGCTAGAGCAAGGCCGAGCTTCAACGGCTAAAGTAATCAGCACGAGGCCCCGTTTCACGGCGCCTGAGATGGAGACTGAGAAACGTTCCCGCATGCGATCCATTGAAGCCATCCTTGCAAATCAACTGGAGCCCAATTGGATCCTTCCGGTGACGGCGAATGCAGCAGCCGCGTCAAGGGGCATCGCGTGGCTTGTTGAGCAGATGCGCGAGAGCGACGTCAACGTCGATGAACCTATCATTAGCAACATGTGAAGACGGGGGAGCTGGGGTTGGTGTTGATGTTGCGCCTCAAGAATCAACCGTAATGCGCACCACCGCGAAGCCCTCCAGCTCCAGCCCCAGCTATGGAGGGGTTGATGATGATGGGGTGTGGCCCCGATGTCTAGAACCCCACGCTGAGGCGTCGTCGCGTGCCGATGATACTTGGTAGAGTACATTGCTCGGGCCTTGGAAATACTATGAATTCTGGGCTCTGCGATGATTATGATCTTTTTTTTACTTGACGGGAGGTATGCAAGCACGATGTCTTTAAGTTGCGACGTTCATAGGTCGTTTTAGATGAAGCTGTCGCCGCCAAGCCTATGAGTTAGCAGCTCCTGTTTTCAGTTTCTGCAGTTCCCTGGTTCCTTTTTCCTACCTTAACTAACCTACCACGAAGACCATGACTTCCGCTGTGACACCGTACCCCATCCATCATGAGGGGCCAGCTTGCCAAACAGGCCACCGCTGCACGTGTATTCGTAGCAGATGTGAGAAGTTACCAGATATTGATCCTCCACACCTTTTTCCCTTTTCCCAGCACCGCCGAGCAGGTAGTTTACATGTACATGCACCAACCTTGCCATGGATGATGGGATAGATGGATGCCACAGGGAAGCGTACATACCCCTCTACGATGTACCCCTTTAACCCTTGTTGCCCTGGGCTTGTTCTCGTGGGATGGCAAGCCGGCGAACATGGAGCTCCGTCCGCTAACACCTTAGTCCGAGTATAAAATCAACGGGCTTTGCCTCTGCGGCGGTTCCCCTCCATTCTGTTACTATGGCACGAGACATGCAACAGCCGTCCAGCTCGCAGAGCAACTCGCCTCTGCTGTCTTCAGCTTCTCTTCTCAACTTGACCCTCTGCCATATTCACTCCTACAACACCCGCCCTCCCCCGCGCTGACGCTTGACTTGGCTCTCTTCCCAACAGCTACTACTACTACTGTTGCTGCTGGGAAACTCGGTCTAGACTCGTTGCCGCCTTGATCGCCATTGCCGTTGCTGTCACCAGGGCAGTTAGTTGATTGACTACCATCGAAGAGCTAGAAACAGGTGCTATTCTCAGTACCTCACGGCACACCTTATTTGTTGCCGTCCATCACCGCTGCAAGAGGCTCAAGAAACAAGCTGAATCATCATCACTCTCTCTCATAAGGTAGACGGGACCTCAATTTCCCCGGATCACACCGTGGCCACACTCCCCATCAAGTCAGAGTTTGCCTTTATACTTCAGCAAGCCTCCACGCTTGGTTGAGCCAGCAGAAGCCCTTGCTGTTGGTTCCACCCATCCCTCCTCACCTCGCTCGCCGCACCCGCTCTGTCCGACCACGTACCTTAGCACTTGGGCGACGGAGCCAGGATCGCGCCGCCGTGTTTGTTAGTCGCCGCCGCGTCGCACACTCTTGTTATACCGCTCAGACTCAGCAGAGGACCACCCGTGGACCCTCACCAAAACGCCCCAGCACTAGGGAGCTCCGAGGTTGCGCGCCCACACCACCTAGACGACAGCCTGCAGCCTGCAGCGCCAGGTTGCCCAGGCACCTCCGCCACCTGTATCGCCAGCCCACCCGCCAACTTTCTCTAACCTCACTCAAGCTCCTCCTCAGGAGCCGCCCGCCAGCCGCCAGGCACTCCCCTCGACGCAAATCTCCCGACCACCTCCCAGCTACAACCGCAATCCTCCTTTGACAATGCATTGTCAGGCCCTTTGAGTCGTCGTCCGCCCGTCGCAGACTCCCTCTCGACCCGGGGATCCCCCGCCCGCCGTGCAGTCAGTTCCCCCTGTACAGGCCTCTCGCTGTGCAGCATCGCATCAAATTCAAGCTTAGCTTCGACCAAATTTCGACCTCGACCACCTGAAGCCCCGAATCAATCCGGATGCCACGACATCCCGTCGTCATGTCGAGTGCCGTATCCGCTGACCCCGGCGGTCGGTCGATGGAATCGCGTACCGGGAGAAACAATCAACGTGAGTTTCCCTGGGCTGTCTCTGCTTTGGCTTGCTCTGCTCTGCTTTGGTTTGTGCTGCTTCGCGCTGCTTTGCGCTGCTCTTCGCTGCTCGGCCACCCAACCTGTTTGACTTTCTGCTTGTCTACCCCTTTACGTCCTTACCCTTGCGACTGTCTCTGTCTTTCTCATATTACATCACGCATCACGCCTTCTCCCTCGTATCGTCCCTGCTCGACCGGCGCTGCAGCTCGGGACCCACTGACCTTTCCCCCGTATATAGGTTATAACACCAAAGGAGAGCGCCTTGTGGCCGGCATCGTTCCTCTCTCTGCAGACCAGAATTACGTCCTCATGATCCAATCCACCCGACGGAAAGGCTGGGTCCTGCCCAAGGGTGGATGGGAGCTGGACGAGACTTGCCAGGAGGCAGCCGCTCGTGAAGCTTGGGAAGAGGCCGGCATCACCCTGCAGATCAACTATGACCTGGGCGAGATCGACGAGAAGCGACCACACAAGTCATCCAAGGACAGGTCCAGATACCAGTTCTTTGAGGGCACTGTCACCGGCGAGGCGGAAGACTGGCCCGAGAGGCACAAGCGAGAGCGCCAGTGGTTCACCTTCACACAGGCCTGGGAAACGCTATCCTCCCGGCCGGAACTTCAGGAGGCGCTGGCACGGTCGACGATCAATCGATTATAAATCCACTATATTTGGAATGAATTTTGGGGCGGTTGGCATTTTGTCGTTGACTCTTCCGCCGTACTTCAGTGCTTTTTGGGGTTTCCTTTTCCGAGGCTTGTGATACAAAGACAGACACGAGTGAGAATATGTCTGCTGTTGAAACCTGGGCTGTTTGGAGTAGGTTATACGAGGACAGGCCGAACCAAGCACGGGGAGCGCGGGGTCGACAGCTGGATTCAGCCTAATTGCTTACCGTCCCTTGCTCTTTACTAACAGGAAACAAAAACACACCGCATCACATATGCACCATCATACGGCGTTTTCGGATGGGTGACAATAGAGGGTTACAGTAACCGAAGAAAACAGGCAGGGCGGTTCCCATATTGAGTAGCTTCACACGGTGATTTACACTGGACAGATGAGAAACTTATGGGAATGACGAAACAATAAAGGCCTTCTCTAGCTAGGAAGAGTCTGGACTTAAGAGGAGGCCGCTGAAGAATTGAATAGACCTTCGTTGCTCGTTACATACCCCATACGTCATCACATTCAAGTCTAAACGACAGTGGAAGCCTTTTTCTTTCTTCAATGTTAATATTGTCAGTGCACTGATGAGAATCATACAGTATTTCAAGATGGCGATTTCTTCCTGGACAGCAAGTGCACGAACCCGTGATGTCATTCTTCGATGATGACATACGATCTGATATTGCCCTGGGAATTAGACCTCCGATTTCTGCTGAAGAAATATTTACTTCGCAGTTTATCTGTGGAAGCTTGGTGTTTATTGGATCTTGAAGAGTCTGGAGGGACAAATCGCCGGGAATGCCCCGCGGCCGACTCAATCATGGCTGCCCCTCCTCCATGTTGCCCCGCGTTAATCCTTCTGTCAGTGATGCAAGTCACATGCCGTATCACATGATCAGTTCTTATCGATAGAGCGCTTGCAACGTCTGCTGGACGACATGGAAGCATCACCGAGCGCGGACCAGACTGCCCCTTCATTCCCGACACGGCCAGCAGCCATGTTCATATGACGAGTACCTGGGGAGCGAATTCATGGACCCTGACCCGAGAACGAACACACTCATTTCTTCTCCGACGCCCATGATCTAACACCAAGATGGAAAACCTCTCCGTCTCCGATGCCCCTCCGCAAGGGGGCCAAGCCCCTCCACCCCAGGGCCGCGGCATACCGCAACCACAAGCACCTCCTCAGCTGCCCCCGCAGATGTTCACCACGGCCGCCCAGCTGCTGGACCTTACCGACAGTACGCCCTGACGCTCGATACCGTTCCCTAGGAGGGGAGATCTTGGCGTGCTGACGGAGCGAAACTGTAGAGAAACTCATGATCGTCCTGCGCGACGGGCGGAAGCTCATCGGCGTGCTGCGAAGCTGGGACCAATTCGGTGCGTACGAGGCTGCGAGACCCGCGGCTGGCGCATTGCACATCTAGCTAACGTAGAAACGCAGCAAATCTCGTGCTGCAATCGACGACGGAGCGCATCTTCGCCCCGACCCCGGATTCGGACCCGCCCACGGGCCTCTACGCCGACATCCCCCACGGTATCTTCCTCGTGCGAGGCGAAAACGTGCTGCTGCTTGGCGAGATTGACCTCGACAAGGACGACGACCCGCCACCAGGCTTCCAGAGCGGAGAGTTGGAAGTGGTTAAGAAGATCGCCGAGGAGAAGAAGGCTGTAGACAGGGCTAAGGAGAAGGCACGCGTCAAGAGGTTGAACAAGATAGGATTCGAGGGCGAGAACCTGGGCGAGATACTTCTCTGAGCCAAGGACGGATCCACGACGAGCAGAAGTTATGCGTACCATTTTTACTATCAAATTGGTTTGGTGGTGATGAAGGGGGTACTTGGGCAGAATATTGTGAAATGCCCTTTGCCTACCGAGATGAGCGGCTACTTAGAACAAGCCGGCTCAGGACCTTACGGGCGGCCTTGTCTTGTAAGGAAATAGGAATAGCGTGTTTATGCGATATAGATATGCTTTGCCGCCTACGTTCGATCCTCTCTATACAGTATTTGTGAGGGGACGCTTATGGGAATTGTATTCGAGATCTACTATGCTCGAAAACAGGATAAAATTGCCATGACTTTGTAGATTGGGCGTTCCATTCGACTAATATACAAGCCTCAGATAGTGTAATGTGTGGAGTCTCCTTTGCTCACTGTTATACATACAACTGCCCCAAGCCAGGGGTTCACTTATACATCGCTAACATAACCCAAATGGGAGCCCAAAACGCCTTCGTGTCCGTCGTACACCTCATCAACCGGCCCATCTTTCTATAACTTACACGTGCTACCGTCTCCGCAGCCTCTCACACATGGGTATCGGCGTATCATTGGGATTCTTCATGCCGCCCAAAAGCCAGTCCGTCAGCCCCACAACCTTGGCTCCGACGCCGCCTTCCCAATCGCCTCCCGCCTGGGCCGACTCGATAGTATGGCTGAGGATGCGGCCCTCGCGGTCAAAGTCGAAGATGAAGAGCCCCGTGAAGGCCTTGTTGGGGTCCGCGCGCGCGGGCTGGAGAGCACGGTGAGGGCGGTGGTGATCTGGTCGACGGTGAAGACGGTTGAGGATGAGGAGGGCGCCCGGTCTGGGTGGTGCCGTAGGAGAGCCCGGTGGTAGGCGCGCTTGATGAGTGGTCTGGCGTCGCGTTGTGAGTCAAGGAGCGTGGGTGTAAGGTTCAGGACGTCGTAGTGCGTCGCTGCGCCTGAGACGGCAGTGGGGGGCTGGGTTGACGACGCCATGGAAAATAGAGACAATGAAGACGGACTAATTTGCCTCGAGAGAAAGCGCGAGCTGCGGGTTTGGATGTGGAAGTCTACAGCTTGAGGTGAGGATTTATAGATATCACGTGATGAACGATGAGTTGACGAAGCTGAACTGGAGGGTTGAGGTTGATCCGGATATCTCCTCGTTGTGTTGGGGGTCCATGGCTCTACTCTCCCCCTCGGCTTACGTCAATGGCAAAGAACTTCGAAAAGACATTCATAGAGATTCTTATACATAGAAATACAGTGTATATGTGCACGCGCATCGATGCAAGACGTCCATCTCTCATCGATCCGCTTATTTCGGGAACTTGGTCCAGTTGTGTTTGCCCACCTAATCGACTCAGTTAGCACCAATGTCTCTTCACTAGCAGTTCCATAGCAGAGCCAAACGTACCTTCTTCCAGTGCTTGATAAGACTCGGCATCCCCAGCATGGCCTTTCTTCTTGCCTCCATCCTGTAACGATGTCAGTCTTCGTCCACTCCCTCAAGGTGCGCAGCCCTCTCGCCACAGCCGCAGCCGCAACTACCACGTACTTGGCAATCATGTGTCGCTCGTGAATATGTCCCTTGACCTTCTGTCCCACACCCGTTCCCTTCACCTTGAGACCGTGCTCAACCCGGTGAGCGAGGCGGTACTCGGTGCCCTTGCGCGTCTCCGGGAGCAGCTCCTCGACGCCGTGCTCGCGCGCCATCTTGACCAGCATGGCCTGCCGCCGCGCCGAGTACACGGGGTCCTGCCACTTGCCCGTGACTGCGTGCTTGACGAAGCGGAATGGGTTGGGGCGCTGCTCCTCGTGCGGCGTCTTGGGGGCGCCCTCGGGGACGATGGCGGCCGGCGGCCACCGGGCGAAGAAGCGCTGTAGCGGCGACGGCAGCGCCTTGGCCAGCTGGATGTAGTTCGATGCGGAGGCCATGGTGTGCTAGGGGGCGTCGGGGCCGCACAATGGCATATCTTGAAGTGGTGATTTCGGGGGTTTGGAGGATGGAGTCGAGAGCCTCTAGTCCCGGACGTATTGGAGATTTGCGAGGCTGCGGCGGTAAGTTTTACGACCCTGGCTGATTGGCGGACCCCACCATGGAGCCTCAGCTTCTCATTGGTTCCCACCTACTGCTTCCACATTATTTCCTCAGCCTTGTCCAACATCCCGCAGCTTAGCTACCTCGCCTCTTGCCCATCTCCCATCTTTATGTCAAGTAGAGCCGTTATAGAAAGAGCCTTTCATTCGCAATCCTTTTTCAAACGACAAATCTAAATATGCCCCTCGATATCGAAGAGATTCTCCGGAAAAAGAAGGCAGCAGACGCCGCCGCTGCAAAGCCCCGGTTCATCCCCAAAGCCGAACGAGAACGCCTCGCTGCCGAGAAGGCCAAGCAAGAGGAAGACGACAAGAAACGCAAGGCCACAGACGAGGCCCAGCGGCGACGGGATGATGAGCGCAAGTGGGCGTCACGGCCAAACGGGTCTGCATCGGCGAACGGCACATCGAATGGATCGTCAAGAGGAGTTCCCACGGGGCCCAAGGCCATGAACCAGCCCAACGGTCGCGGGCGAGAAGGTCGTGACAATCGAGACGGGCGTGATAGCAGAGATACTCGGGACGCGAAGAAAGCAGATAAGGTCACAGGCGAGAAACGCTCAGCAGAAGACATTGAAGCTTCTTTATTACGGTCACGGTACCTCGGCCCGCAAGTGAACCAGCAATCCAACTTCTCCGCCAAGAAGAAGCGCATGCGCACCACAGAGCGCAAGTTCAACTTCGAGTGGGACGCCGAGGAAGATACATCCCGCACCGACGACCCCCTTTACAGCCGCCAAAGCGTCAGCCGTGCAGGCGGTTCCTTTGCCGGCGTCGGCGGCGAGTTCGATGACGACGCTGAAGAGCGCG
>JAANBC010000624.1:0-16554 GCA_014621405.1 Stylonectria norvegica | reverse complement strand
ACTCCCAACGATCGTCCGTGGCTCCTCCGCCAGGACTAGCCCGTCCGCCCGAATCTAGGCCATCGGGCGTCCTCGCTGCTCCCACCCTCGCTCCTCCGTCCGGAATCAACGTCAACGGAGCCTCGTCACCGATACTCGGCTACGGCATGGGCAGTCATAAATCGAACGTCCTTGCAGCGCCAAACACATCTCAAGGAGCTGCGCCTCCCAACATGTCCGGCATGGCGGCTCCGGATAGACTGAAGACCACAGCCGCTCTCGCCCCAGCAACGACGACTCCCTCTCTTACAACGACGCCCGCTACGACGACTACGACTACAACTACGATAAATACGCCGCTACCACCTCGAGACGCCCATCTCCAGCCCAACGCCAACCCACCCGCCCTCTTTACCAAATCCGCCAGCGCCACACCATCCGAACCGCTGTCCGAACCTCCCCCCCTATCGACCGCCGCGCGCAATGCCATGATTCTGCAGAACTTTGACGATAACGCCATACGAGACCGTGGCGTGCAGACCCAGATCCTCTTCGGCCGCAAAATGAGCAAACGTGCCAGTAAGCCTCCCATCAGCCCAGTTCTCCTCTTCTACGTCAACGTTTTCCTCGTTCACTATTTCCTCCCTCCTCGTCCGCTAACTTCCCATCCCAGAACCCTCTCCCCTACCCCTCTGCGTCATCACCAACCACCCAGCCCGGTACCGCGACCCCCGCACCGGCTTGCCCTACTTCAACGCCTACGCCTACCGCGAGATCCAGCGTCTGCGCCGCGGCGAGTACCGCTGGAGCCGCCTACTCGGCGCCTGGGTCGGCAGCGGCAAGTACGCTGCCCGGGGCGTCCCGGAGCGCTTCCTTAATCCGCTGTGGAAGAAGCCCGCTGAGGAGAAGAAGCCCGTTGAGGTGAAACCTGCAGAGGAGGGAAAGATCTCCGGCAAGGAAGAGCCGAAGAAGGCGGAAGAAGCAAAGACGCCGAGCGACAGTGCGAAACCGACTGCCAGTGAGACGTCTAAGTTGAAAGATGTAGAGCTCCCGTCAACGACGGGGGTGCTAAACGCTGCAAACTAAGGAGACGCCCACACGATGTATGACTAGGAAGCTTTGGATAAATAGATGTATAGATACCCCACGCCTTATAAACGCACTGTGGACGGCTAGGAGGCATTACGAACCTGGAAATTGAACCCTATGTTATGTCACACCGTTTAGGACTGATAAGTGATTTTGCCGTCAGCATTTACGCTCACCCGGACGGGATCAAAATGTTCTAACTCGCTTTCTCTTCGTTATAATTCTACTTGGGTAGGTCTGATGAGTCGTTAGACCCAAACATGCTTGGTTAAAGCATGATCATGTTCCCGCTACATATTGCCAATTCTACAGAACAAGATTGCATAGCAAACATGAGTCTCCGTTTTTCGTCCCACCATTCCTCCGCCGGGGTTTGTTTACATTAACAAACATAATGGAAAGCCAATATTCCTTGACTCTTAGACTTCACCATTGAAGCCCCTGTTTTTAGGCAGAGCGGGTATAAATCTTTTAGTGTTCTGCTGCAGCCTCTCCTTTATTGGAGGCGCTCACGCCCTTGTATCCATGCTTGAAAACGCCGAAAGTAGGGCCTGCTGATACTGTGAAAGCATAGGCCAAAAACAAGTGCTGTCAAATTTTGGAGACATTTCAAACCAAGCGCCGTCTAAATTGAAAAGACAAAAAGTCGGGTGGGGAAGGATTTGCGCCCACGCCAGGATGTGCTGTACATAGTCGGATGAGTTGTTGTAAGAATTAGGGTTATTGATGTTGTTGGTGTTGTTGAGTGAGAGGTGAGTGTTTAGTTACGCTTCGTGCCAATCACGTCTACCATCCAGCCCAGTTCCGTCACGAAGTCATCAAGACCCGTGTCGATGGGCGCGCCGAGGAAGTTGCTTCCGCTCATAGATATGCCAGCATCGCCTCGAGCGAGAAGTTGTGGGGAATTGAGCTTTGCAAACGGAACTTGCGGCTCAACATTCTTGCTCCTCTCGTCAATCTGCTCGGGTAGGCTGTAGCCCTCAAAGGTTCGAGCATTCAAAGGCGAGGCCATCACAGGCTGGAAGGAAAAGCAGTCGCTATTATTGCTGGACAAGACGTCATCGTCGTCATCTGTCGAATCGTAGAAGTTGGGGACTTCGTATTCTGGCGAGTGCAATGAGATAGGCGAAGCGAAAGTACTTGAGGCGAAGGTGGTGAATGGGGAAAAGGGGAGCTGAGATCTTGAAGCTGTGTCAATCCTGGCTAGGGTTGGGACAGTAGTTGTGGCCGAGGCTTGTTGAGCCTCATGGACAGGTTGACTCGAAGATCTAGCAGGGATGAGAGTGAGAGAGCTAGAGTTGTTGGTGCTGAGAGGAACGGTGTCTGACGAGACAGACCGTTTGTAGGGCGGCGGTGATAGGCATGTAGAGTACGGCTGGGTGTCTGAAACTGCTGAGGTAGCAAAGTTGTCGTCATCCTCGTTCTCTTCAGTCTCATTCTCCTCCACAATGTCCTCTGGAATGATGATGGATGGCCTCTGGGACAGATTGGAGTCGGGACGTGGAGGTAGATCGTCAGATAGGAACCGACGGAGAGATTCGGGAGAAATATCTCTGGTCCGGGTGCCCTCGGAGGGAGTGGTGCTTCGATCGTAGTAGACGTCTTCCAGCGATGAGCCACAAGCCATGCTTTGGCCATCTCGGTCCCGTGATCGACCACGCTCGCCATCACGACTGCCCATCTTGCGAGTGAAGAAACGCTTCCAAGCCCCAGGTGCAGGAGAGAGCGAACGAGTCGACGTCTTGTGTTGGAGGAGTGGAGAAGAGCCCAGGCGGAGGGGGTAGCTGTCAATTGGTGCAACCGGTGCTGGTTGAGGCGTGATGAACTTGGCGTTGGGGTTCATGGTCATGAAGTCCCCGTGACGCATAGAGGTAAGAGATGCGCTTCGCTGTCGGAGAGCCTGCTCGACGGGAACGATCAAGGTGTTGACGGTCTGACCTGGGAGATAGGGACAGGTGGTCGTCGAGGGTAGGGCAGGGTCATGGGTCTCCAGTGAGCCATCAACCTCGTACTGAGTAGCCATTGTTAGAATCAAGGGAATCTTAAAAAGGAGTGAAGATAGTTGGTCGGCAATAGGTCGTGATGTTGATCAAGGGAGTGAAGCAATGGGAAACAGCAACAGCGGGTAGGCATACATAGTAGTAATAGGTGTGCCCCATCTTGAGGCCACCAGACCTCTTATACGACGGTTGGGTACCAGAGGGCTGGGTGCCAAAGGGCTGGGAGGCAGATGCCGATGCCGATGCGTCGTCACAGATAATGTCGCGAAAAGCATAACAGCCTCTCCACTGGCCGCGGCCACGCCGAATGTCTCGTTCCATACTGTAAGATTGGGTGAAATTGTCCCACGAGCCAATAAGCTGCACGGACTGGACTGAAGGGTGCGTCTGACTGGGATGGGGTCAGCTTCATTGCAAGACGCATTTAGCAGCAAAAGGGCATGGAACGGGAAAAGAAGAAACGAGATTGCAACGAGCAGCCAGCCACTAGGCCGCTAAGACAGCGCATTAAGCCACGCATTGAGCCAGCGCATTGGTATGCGGGTGAGACGTGAGACATCAAGGCTCGAATTCGCGGGCCTCGAACTCGAGCGTGAGCCCGCGTATTGGACGACGTGCAGGAGAAAAAGCAATTGAAACGCCGCGGGCAGATCCGTCGCAGGGCGCATTGTTCAGGTCCGCCAACTCACGAGCCAGCTCGCCTCGTTACAGCCAACGCACGAGTGCGGCCGAGGCTGGAGGCCCGTCAACGCCCGGCGAGGCTCGTGAATGAGGGAGGCCCGTGTCGTTTCAGGCACGGAGTTTTCAATCAGGCAAAGTGGGAGCATACCAGTGATACCACAGCAACTGAGACTGAGACAAAAGGTCTCGACGGCCCCAGCGTCTGAGAAATGAAGGTTGGAAATGGTTCCAAAAAGCAAAGGAATGCAATGCAAAGCTAGGCGAATGAGACAGAAGGCCAATATCGGATGCCGAGACAAGGGCGAAATGAGGAGGATGGTTCCGAGGTCGTAGACGCGTGCAAAAGACCGAAAACGATAGAAGTGTCTTGGAAATCGAAGTCGACCAGCGAGAGGCGAAGGTAGGTGACGCAAATACAAAGAGAAGAGAAAATATTCAAAGACAAAAGAGAGTCAAGACTCACAGCAAAAAGGCCACAAGAGTCGTTGAAGGATCCATCATAGGCGAGTGAGAGGGGGATCTCGAGGTAAATATGTAGGCACGCTGCTTATACTATGCGCCTGTCCTGCAGGTACGCGGCGGGCCCCAGGACGGCGTCTAAGCAACCGACTTCTTTTCTGGGAATTGTTACCGAATGCTTGGGAAGGAGACAATAATGTCTAGGGCGATGAAACACGAGAGGGCCCGTCGCATATTCAGGGCGCGTTCCAGAAATCAAAGTTGCCGTGTAATTGGAAGGGAGGAAGCGATGAGCCAATGGCAGAGCGAGGATGGGCGATGTTAAGCGCCGTTGAAGGGTGTCTCCGAATCAATGCGTCGAGACGATACGTAGGAATTATGGAGCGCGGCGTTCCGTCTGGCGCTTACAAGCAAGCGAGGACAGGGCGACGCGACAGAGAGTTGCAATGCAGGAGGCAGGGAGAGCTGCTGCCAAGTACGGGCGGCTAATATGTGCTGTTGGCGTTGGATCGTCGTCGCTGATAACGTGGTGGAGGTGGAGAATGTCTTTGGTGGTGGTGACGGTGGTGGTGATGATGATGATGCTGGTCGTCTTTGTCGTGTTCTTCTTCTTCCTCCACCGCTACTGCTGATGATGTTGATGCTGATGCTTGTGGTGCTGGTGCTGGCGCTGTTGTTGCAGAAAAAGAAATGCGATGCGGCGCTGGTAGAGGAGATTCTATCATGGATATGTGAGGGAAGAAGAGGAGGAGGAGGAGAAGGAAGAGAAACACGGCCGCGTCGGAGGTTGCGAGGAGGTCAAGAACGGAGCCGTTCAAGTGGAAGGAGAGGCCTAGGAGAAGCCTATTGGTACGTAACAAGGCAGGCGCGACGGTAGCTCAAGCCAAAGAACCCAAGACGGAAAGAACCTGGAAATCAGCTCGACCAGCGGATGACGAGATACGCCAAGTGATGCGCCAGCTGCCGGAGTTGGAACTTGGAAAGCCGAGCGAGGATTCGGGAGCCAATCGAGGAGCCAATGGACGGTCAAGATGACGAGATGGCTTCCTTATTGTTGACCTGCATAGGTGTAATGTACGATGACGGGAGGTTTATCATGGTTGACACGGCACGAAGAAGGTAGATCATCACAACGGAACGAAGCACCGCGAGGCAAGACGAGAGCCCGTGAACAAAAGGGCCCGGCGGAGATGGATCCATGGATATCGAGGGGATTTCCAAGGGGGGTTTCAACCGAAGACGGGATATTAGATGCACAAGTTTTCTGTTCTACGGCAGCGAGGAGGGGGGTTAGCCCAGACCGGTGAGTCTGGAATCGCGACTGACGAGAGACGAATCAACGAATCAATGAGACGAGACGAGGCAATGGCAAAGGCGAGCTGGGCCAGAGGCTGCATGCTGCATGGGTACCTAGTAGGTCGGTTGCTTTGGGTGCGTTCTTCAGCTGTGCTTCAGCTGGGCGCCGGGCGATTGGATCACGGGCGTTCCCACCCGCGACACTCTAAGCCGCAGACGGCGTAGCGGCGAGTCTCAGGCCATCCATGGATCCATGGCCATGTGGGTTTCTAATTGCCGGCAAGGGTCGAAGGGGTCTTCAGGTCTTCAAGGCCGGTCAGGGAGGGGCGGGTGCGCGATGCGATTTATGGATGCGACGCGATGCCCCTGGAGGGAGTGGATGTTGTGATGATTACTGTGGAGGTTTTCTAGTTTCATCAGTTCATCACCGCCAACGACCCGATTCAGACAATGAATAATATTCCTACCTTCACTTCTGGCTTATCATCTAACAGACTGGTCCATCAGGCATGTCGGTGTGATTGAATGCTGGTGGTCGCAGGTCGAAAAGCAGGCCGTCGCAACCTGCAAGTGTTAGCGATCGACGCCAACTATTGAATTATCGATTCCCTGTTATTGTGCCGCTGCCACGTCGTGCAAACTCCCAGTGATATTTTACTCCCCTTGTCATCTTACATTTCCCCTGCAAAGTAAGAAATCGCGAACAGTATCGTATCATAGACGCGACGGTTTGCGGTTGCAGTCGCGATATGAGAGCCCAGCCCGTCCGAAACACTGCATGAATCAAATGGCGTCAGCACCCATCTCGTGGATCTCATCTCATCTCCAGCATTAATTTCCTGCTAGCCTCGAACCTCAAGGAAATGATAATACACGAGTCTCGATATGTCTCAGCCACTCAACCAATAAGCAAGCGTCTCGGCTGGATCCGCTAACCGTCTCTAGTAGAGTCGGGCTATTGCATCCGGCCATGCGGCATTGTGGAGCGACGACGCAGCAATCTGCAAAGAGCTTGATTGTTCGACAATGATTCAACCACGCAACCATCAACAACAAAGGCCAATTACGAAGTACGAAGTACGAATACATATGACGACAACAAGCGCCCGCACTTGCATTTGGATATTAATCGGTCGATCCGTCAACCAGGCAACGAAATAGCCTTCCACAGAATTATCACAGAAAGACACGCATTCAAGCTTCCGTAACGTCCTCACCCCATCACGTCACCGCGTCCGGTGATGGCCTTGCACCGGTTGGGCGCCCGGCCGATTATTCGCTGAAAGAAAACTCTTCAAAACTATAGTTTAGCCATAATGAGGCCATCTTTCCACCGCCCTCGGCGTGCACAACGAACGTCGTACAAGCAGCACCAGGTAATGAATGATCAGGTTGTCGACGGTAGTGAGGCGTGACGAGGGTGCCACCACCAGCCACAACAGAAAAGGTTCAAACTCACTTACACGGCCCCAGGGGATCACCACGCACCGCATGTAAGTAACCGTGGAGATCAAGTGCAAAGCCGTGCATGGACTAATAAACTAATACTTTGCCTTACACTCGAGTGTATGACACTGCGTATTTTGTGCTTACCGATAGGTCAATAGAGGTCAACACTCTATCATGGTTTAATATTTGAAACAAGTGCCATGTTACATTCATTCCGTCAATTCCATTTCCGCGTCCAATCAATCCTCCCGCACCATGCAACTCGTCTCCGGCTCCATCGGCTCTTCCCCTTCACCTCATGAAGCCATTCCCCGGCCATTCGCCCACAAAGCCCCCGACCGTCCCGAGACCCTGGGGAAGCTCCTTGGCACTCGCCGCAGTTAGGGGGGAAGACTAGCGGACGATTGGCGGCCTGTCATTGACCATCGGCCCCTGAGTAAATGATCCATCAATTCTGCCCGTCGATCATCAACAAGTGAACAAGCATCCATTCAAGCGTGAGTGTTATGCGTATAGTCAGACGTCCATAATGAAGCACAACAAGCGTCGTACAGAGTGCAGCACTTCGTTGGTACCTGAATTGACTTGTAATCACCCGCTCCCGGCCGGCTTACGACCACAAACTTTAGTCACCGCCTTTGAAAGAAGCTCTCAGGAATCGGTTCTAAAATTGAGGCAGAAAACAAGCCCGATACACAGTCTCACAAGCGGCAGTGCCACCTGTTGTATTTCAACTCCTTTCTTCATGTATCATAGGTAGATTCCAGTCACAAGAGAAGCAGCATACGGGAAATCAAGACCTTCCCATCATCCCTCATGCGTTCTTGATTTCATAGAGCCCGGCTCATCACTGCCGACGTTATCAACAACGCACGACCTACTGCAAACATTTTCAGCTCGCTGTATTGTCAAAGCAACCTCGTCTCATTACCCGCTCCGGTAACATCACCCCATCCAGATGAGGCCGCATGCAAGCGCTACTCGCACTCGCACTTCGACCTGCTGTCTCGATGGGGCTCATGCCGACGGAGCTCGTTGAATTGAAGATGATTTCCTTGCTCAAAGTAATGGCGGCAATGATAGTAATAGTGATTGTTATAGTAATATTAGTAGTCAAAGTTATCCTTGCAGTAGCCATACCACCAGCAAAAGCACCAAGACAGTCTCCCCGCCGTTGTTACTCGCTCCACGAGATATCCCGCCGTATCCTGTGTTGTCCTGTGCTGTCTCTTCGCGGTCCCGAGCCCGCCCGCGTTACACGAAAACCCGCCACCTCAAAGTGCGCTTCACCGCCGGATTCCTTTCCGAGTCGGACCCCGAACCAATATCGTACATGAAGAATGAAGTCACGAGTGGGAAGTCGTCTCTGAATCGTTTTCCCGGCCTTCGCGGAACACCAGCCGAACCCCGGTCCGAGCTTTTGTGTGTGTTTTTTGCGTCCCCCAATGATTCCAGGAGGGTGCACCATAAAGCAGAGGGAAATAATAGTTGGTGCAAAATAGTAAAGAGGAAGAAGAGAAGGTAGAAAAGGGAATATAGTGAACACTGAAAACCTGTGTGATCCCCATTAAAGCTCTAAAAGAAATTTGCTTATTGTTTTTCACCACAGGCTTCAAGCCGTGTGTTTGTGCTGCCATCCAAGCAATCTCATCCCGGGAGCAAAAGAATGAGGCATTACTAATAAATCGCACAGCTTGACAATGCCTATTATTTCATATATCCGTATGCGTGTCCGTTACTGATGTCGTTCTTAGATGTCCTTGGACGTCTCAGCTTGGGCCTGAGCCTCGGCCTTCAGCCTATCGGCGGGCTTGTTCGACCGCGATCCGTGATACTTGGTTGACAGCAGAGTGTCCCAGAAAGTGAAGAAAGGTTGAGAGAAATTGGTCTTGATTCCCCATGTCTGGTGGTGGATATCGTGGTAAGCCGCATTGTTGCTCGAAATGAGCTGGAGAGGGTCCCAGGGGAACGAGTATCCGCAGTGGTCGTCGACGGTCTTGATCGTCGAGAAAGAGAAGAAGCAGGTGCCTTGTCGCAGTGTCATGAAGGTGGCCTTGAAGGCAAAACCAGCACCCAGAGTATCGAGCAGGAAGCCCTCGAGGGGGTGGTTGTAGAGAGCTCCGTATGCGTAGGGCACGTAAAGCCGGTGGTGTCGTGAGTGGAAGTGCACTATGTGAGGAGGTTCCAAGTTAGCCATTGAATCGAACGACACGTCCTCGCGGAACCTCTAGACGATGACTTACCATACAACCATCGGTTAACGTGCATCAGCCGGTGCAGGAAGTATTGCCATGTGTCCAGGATGCATGTAGCCACAAAGAACTGCAGTGCGGGGATGATGAAATGGTATATGAGCTTGGCGATGGTCACCTCCCACGCCGCAAAGGCCGGAGCCTCGGTTGCCGTCGTCAGGAAGGGATAATATCCTCCAGCCAGAGCTCCAGCAATCATCGGGTGACTAACGGACATATTCTTGGAGATGGCGGTGGCGTTCAGTCCAACGAAGCCAAGGATGACGGGCAGGGCCCTCTGAGCAAGCCTGATGCGAGTGGCCCAAACGCCGATATCGTAGTCGGTCTTTCCAGTCATCTCAGGAGGCTCGGTCAGGGCCAGGACGGCGCCGGTAGCGACCTGGATGCATTGCTGGATGATGACGTCGCGGGCGACCTCGTAGCGCGTCGCATGGTTGCGCTTGAGGATCTCTTCGGGGGTGTGCAGGCGGTACTGCGGGAACAGGTCATACATGTCGACAGCGTGAAAGCCCAGGGACATGACCCAGTAGACGACGACGGGGGCGATGAGCGACAGCCAGAAGTCCGGTAGCCAGGAGATGAAGTCGGGTTGGGGCGAGAGGGTGTAATCCGGCAGCGGCGGGAGGGCCGAGTCGAAGAGCGTCTGGTTGGCCATTCCGACGACGGAGAGGATGGCAGAGTCGTTGCCCATGGCGCAGTTGCGGTCGATTGTTCGCAGTCGTAGTGGTAGTTGAAACAGAGGAGAAGACACACGCGTTAAAGTACAGTTACAACGAGGAAGGGCGAGAGATAGAGAGAAAAAGAGAGAGAGAGAATGTGGCCGAGAGAAGACTCACGACCTGGTTGTGGGAAAGGAGTGTAAATGAGTTGAGATGGTTTGGGCCAAGGGCAAGCTTTCAAGTGGCGGCCCAGGATTTGAGTTCCAGTTTACAGTGGACGCGCGCGGGATCGTCGGGAGCTGGGAAGAGAACCTGAGGTAAAGCCTGGGGGGCGAAACGCATGGACCAAGCATTTTTGGGGGCATCCATCATGTCCTCGGGTACCTACAGTTGTGCAGTGTTTCGTACCTCGCACTTCGTACCTCCTCGGTTTATCAATCTCGGAACCATGTTCCACTGTCAGCCCAGCCCAGGGCAATCGGCGCATGCTTCCAGCGCTCTAGCTGCCTTAAGCTGCCTTTTCCAGCGGTCTCACGGGCCTTTGGCTCCTCCGTCTCGTGGTCCCGTCTCTTCGTCCGCAGGCCCCGAGATCCATGGCATCATGAATTCGTCGCATCGGACCACAAAAAGCCTATCAATTGCAATTAACTGCCAAGTCATGAGCCAACGCATCGTAATCGCTTCAGCAATCGCATGTTGTTTGCCAATTGCTGACTGCGCTGAGGCTTGATGCTCTCAAAGCTCCCAACGCTCCCAAGCTCGTGCGTGGTGGTACTATCAATGGTGCGCCATGATTCATCAACCGACTGGTGATTGCTAGTCCCTATTTGCCACTGCTGCAGCTTACAACGGCTTGTAGATCCGGAATGGATCATCGGGTTTTTTGCGAGGTCCGTCGTTGGCGCCCAAACCGAGACCGAGTAATGCGAGCTTCGTCGGGGCCGAATTAACAAGGGTCTCCTCCTCACTACTAGTCCTGCGTCCTTGTAAGTTGGTACTTGTTGTATTCGTACGCAGTACGCAAATACCAACGTCAAGGCTCCATGGATATCATTAGGGCACTACGCTTAATTACATGTCCCGCCAGATGCAACTACTAGTAGGTATCGTAGCAAGCTTGGCAGCGTTTGTTCAGGACGGCAGATACCACTTAGTACTTTCGAAGACGGCAAATATCTTAGTTTCATTGCCATGCGGTTAGCATGCTTGACAATCAACGCCTAATAACAATAAACCCCCCCATGGATTCATTACTTACCTTACGTCAACAAATGCTCGTGCCGAGCCCATTTAGCGCAGTGTACCTCGAGATATGAACTTTAATTTTAGTCAACAAGCAGCTTTAAACCTCTGATCCTCCATCCACTACTTGATGTACCCTCCTGGGTTTGTTTACTGGCAGCTTCAGCCCCACTACGCCCGCCACTCCCTCCGAAATAATCGTGGGTGGCGCAGGCAGGGCTGAGCCGAGAAGCCGCTCAAGCACTATGCCCTTGAGAAATCGATCATACACCGCAGTTGGTCTCCGTTGTCGACGGTAAACAAGCCTTCTTTACTCGCGTGGTAACTTTTAGGAATAGGGCAGGGGGATGTTTGCATCTATGTAGTTACATGTCTATCTAATTGATTCGATTGGGGTTGTAGAAAGGCAGGGAGGAAGAATGTCTGTGCATTCTGCATATTAGTTAGAAGCCGACCAAAAATGGTTCCATGAAGGTTTCCATATCAGGCTCTTCAAGAAACCCAAAACACAAGTGAAGCTACTCCAACCTCGAGGGAAAGAAACCCATCACTTAGCTGCACAGTTGGCGGCGATGGTGCCACTAAGAAAGCCCAATGGAAGTCGAATTTCGAGAGCCCACCATTGTAAGTATCTTTGTTGACGGGCGCACACATAAGCAGCTTGTATATATCCTGTAAATTAACGTTAGCAAGCTACAGCTGCAGGCGGGTAATAGCAGAGGAAAACAGCAAGCAGTCAACAAGAAGGACCGAAGGGATGACAAAGACAGGATACAGATATAATAACGGCTTAAGTAGCTGTATTTAGTCCACAAAACCCCTGCCGGATCCCTGAATAGAGTCACCGCGTTCCTTTGCACTTTACGGACCCTGACTGGGACGTCTGACACACTGACGAACATAGGGCCCCAATTGTAACAATCTTCGACAACTACCCTGAAGTGCGCTCAAGAAGATTGAACACCACTTTCAATCGTCGGGGTGTCGCGGACACAATAGCGTGCTGAATATAAAGCCTCGGGAGGTAATCACCCACATCCTCGTCGTCAACGGTCAAGGATTTTTTAATAGTCCCCGTTTGTAACCTTTTCAAGCTCACACACAGCGCATGGCTGGTTGTCAAGTAGGCTAACAGAGGCCGTATCAGATGCGTGAAATAGCTAACTGCTGTATTCTTACATGACAGTTTGAAAGCATGCAGTAGCCATGTGTACGTTATCATTCAAAACTAGATTCAAAAAAGTACAGGGAGGAAAACAGAACTTGATGCTTTCTCGAGTACCTTAGTTACTCTGTTAATAGGATGATTATTGCTATAATTATTACTACTACTAGTAGCGACAGGAAGCAAGGCGAGGATGAATCCTCCATCAGTCATGTGACTAGGACAGATCTGGCCAGCCACGAAGCTCAACCAACCCCGCGGCGACGGCGCTAACCCAAATTGTCCAACGCCACCTTCTGTGTGCAAAACCCAGAACTAGAACTCTTCCGACCCCTCCACTCCAGCGTCTCTCCATCTCTTCTACGTTCGCAAACCTCTTCGCCAACTCACCCATCACTTTTCCAGGTCCCGCGTCAACCCAGCCGCCGCCATGATTATCTTCAAGGTACGAGCCATCCTGGCCCCCGAGCAGAACAGGGCCCCCTCCCTCGCGCGAACCCCGCGTCCGCTCCCCTGGTCCCGTCGCTGAACCCCGCAATCACAGGATCTCATCACCGGAGACGAGATGATCTCGGACTCGTACCCCCTCAAGGAGGTTGACGGCATCGTCTACGAGGCCGACTGCGAGATGATCATCGAGGGCGCCGTCCACGTCGGTTCGTAGCCCATCTAACTCACACCTTTTGTTCCAAGTCGTGCCTGATGCCGATTCCCACCCGGCATTGGGCCTCGATAAGAAAAAAAAATTGTTGCTAACACGTCCACTACAGATACTGGCGCCAACGCTTCTGCTGAGGAGGCCGAGGAGGACACCGAGGACGCCGCTTTGAAGGTCAACAACATCGTCCACTCTTTCCGTCTCCAAAGCACCCAGTTCGACAAGAAGAGCTACCTCACCTACCTCAAGGGTGCGCGCCGTCCCAACCCATATTCATATTTCCCAGACAGCCCACTAACCCCGCCCCAGGCTACATGAAGTCTGTCAAGGCCGGTCTCCTGGAGAAGGGTGCCCCCGCCGAGGAAATCACCGCTTTCGAGAAGGGTGCCCAGGCTTACGTCAAGTCCACTCTCCTCCCCAAGTTCAAGGACTTTGAGTTCTACACTGGCGAGTCGATGAACCCCGATGGAATGTACGCACTGTTCCACACATCCCGCCCCCATCTTCACACCTTCTAACTTGTTTGCCTCTAGGATTGCCCTCCTCAACTACCGTGAGGATGGTGTCACCCCTTATATCACCATCTGGAAGCACGGTCTCACCGAGATGAAGGTCTAAGCTCAATTGCGTGTTGTCCGAACTTGACTTCCGCAAGGTTCACTCGAGCAGTCTTTCAGAGAGTTTTTCAAAGAGCCACATGGATGCGTAAACAGCGCTTGGCATATATCCCCCAACCAATATAGCGAAGAGAATCAAAAAGAGGCTGTGGATTTCGAAACAATCTGACTGGCCATCATCACGAGCATTAACTTCGCATTTAGCGCCTTCTTCAAGTGTCACCCATGTAACCTGTGTATCAACCACCCAAGCGCCCAACTACCTATGCATACACCCTTACGGTCTACGTCCATCAAAACTGTGGCCTTGTCGACAACGGAACCGGAGGTGGCTCATCGTTTCCACCACTTGCAACCGCCGCACCTGCCAGTCCAGGCTTCTTCTTGGGCGGCGGCGGAGGGGGCTTCTTCTTCCCTGCCAGCCCCGACAGAGCTGGCGAAGACATCCTCTGCCCTGCCCCAGGTTGACCTTGATCATGCGTACCCGTATAGCTTCCTACCTTATCCATCAATCCGTACTTTTGATTCAGCCCGTTGGCGCTCTTCATTCCCGCCGCAACCTGCTCCCCATGTCGCTGTCGAAAGTTGTTGGCCGTTCCAGCCGCCGATTTGGCATCCGAGAAGGATATAGAAGACGGGTCTTTCTGGAACGACGACGCTGTCTTGAGTGCTGCCTGCTTCTGTGCCCAGGTCGTGCCCTCGCCTTGCGGCTTCGCCGGCGCTGGGCTCGAAGACGCACTAAATTTGGAGAAGCGGTTCTGTAGCTCGCTCAAGTGGTTTTGCGTCGCGCCAGCACCAGGCCGAGGCGGTTGCGGCGGGCTTGTTGGGTTCGTGTTCGCAGGGCTGGACCGTCCGATTCCCAGGCCCGGCACCGAGATGCCCGCGGCGCCTAACCGGTTCACGGCTCCTTGGTTGATGTAGTTGTTCCCCGTAGACACGGGGCTGATGTCGGCCGGGCTTGAAGAGTTGGTCCGCGGGGGTAAACGCGGCGGCAAGCTCGGCGGCCCGGGCCTTGCCCCACCCACGGAGGATTGATATGACGGCGGCGGCGGAGGAGATCTCCCATCGGCTCTGTCCTTCCTCCCCGGCGGCGGCGGTAGGTTATCCGTCGACAGTCCTGTTGTGTTCGCCCGATATGGCACCGGCGGCCGGTCATCTTCCTCCTCCTCGTCCTGGCGGTACTCGATCTGCAGCTGGTGCGGTGCCGGCTCGGCTACCGGAGCTCGGGGGTCTTGGTACTTGGACGGCGACTCGACGACTCTGCGCGATGTTTTCTCCCGCGGCGGCGGCGGAATGAGGCCCGAACCGGTGCGTCTCGGCGGAGGCGCGAAGGAGGAGGGATCTTTTAGCTCGGTGATTGGTCGGGCGACGTGGCCGATGGTGTCCTCTTCTGAAGACTTGTTCCTGTGTATCATGCCAGACTAAAAGTCATGAACGTTAGCATCTTAAAGTCTCGAGAGTGGGAGGCGCTTACGACCTGGCCCCTGATGCCGCCGGAGTGACCGCCAGAGCCGTCCTTTTGACTCCGTAGATGAGGCCGCTCCGTAGGGATCTTGGCCTTCGCACGGTCTTTGTAGTTGTTTAGTCTCTCCATAATGAAATTAGGGGCCGGCCGCGGCTATTGGGGCAATAGGGAAAGAAGAGATGTATTAGGAGGAGGGAAGTCAGCGTTAAAAACATTGAAGGGGTTGATATCGTGGATTGCATCCCCATGTCGTGCTGGTGGTGATCTGCCCCTGGGTGGGGGTGACGTCAAGCCACTAACGCTGCCCGAGCCACAGCGCTGCATCAGCGCCCAGCGTCAGCGCCCGTTTTGGCGGGGTTGCGCCTGGACGCCTTGCGATTCAGGCGTGAAGGATATCAGCGTAGAACTTACATGTACACATTCTACTTACACATTCTACCACTTGACAAGCCATGACCGCCCCATCACTGTTATTACATCTCTAGTCTCCGCCCAGTGACTGCGACTCATCCATTGACCATTGATCCGTGCCGTACCTCAGCCTCCTAAATCTCGATTCTCCCACGGCCGGCGCATGTATCGCGTCCATGAGCGCGACCCGACGCGTCTGAAGCCATCACCACCCTCGACCCTTCGCTCCTCCGACAATTCTTCCAACAACAAATCGCTGCAATGGCTGCATCAACAAGTTCTGACTACGAGCTCCTGACCGAGCACTTTGGCTACCCCCCGGTGGTTCGTCTGAACTCCCCGCGCCTCCTCCATCATAGCTAACCACCGCAGTCCCTGCTCGACGACATCATCAACACAGTCAACGTCCTCGCCGACCGCGCCCTAGACTCAGTCGAACGCCTCCTCCTCTCAATCCCCCCCCAGAACCTCGGTTTCACAGCCCCTAAGCCAGACGATCCTGATGCCCTCCCCCCAGATGAGGCCGCCAAGCTGGAGATCGAGCACGGCACGCACCAGCTCGAGACCCTCCTCAATGCCTCCATCGACAAGAACTTCGATCTCTTCGAGCTCTACACCATGCGCAACATCCTCACAGTTCGCCCCGACGACCAGCCATTCCTGCGCCTCTCACACTACGACGGATTGGACTTTGCATCCCCATCCACCCCAGACCGCCCGACTACGGAGTCCGTTACCGCGCTGCGACGGCGGTTGCAGGCTAGCCAGAAACTCCATATAGCTCTCGAAGCCGAGCGCGCACACAACGACGTCCTACTGCGGAAACTCCGCGGCGCGCTAGGCGTGCCGCACGGTGTCAAGAAGGAAGAGGACGACGCAAGCAGCAGTGCCTTTGGATTCCTTCGCAACAAGGGCGATCTAGAAGAGGGCGGGACGGAAAAGCCCATCACCACGACGACTGAGTTCACGCTTTCGCAACTACAAGCGCTGCGCTCGCTATCCACATCCTTGCGGACAATTCTCCCGGACCTCGGCCCCCCGGAAGCGGAGCAGCCGCTCGACGCCGACGGGAAGAAGACGTGGCGGCGCGAGCGCGTCGAGTACGTAGAGGCCGCCTCGCGAAAGTACCTCG
>JAANBC010000623.1:0-16557 GCA_014621405.1 Stylonectria norvegica | reverse complement strand
TTGGGGAGGTTTTTTTGGGGCAGGGCCCCTACTTAGGGGGATGTGGGGCTATTTGAAAATTCTATATTCTGATTAGTTAGTATTAGTTAGCAAGCCTCGCAGTGTGTTGAAATTTGCAGGCCTACACCACTAAAAGACATATCACAAGGAAACTGGCTGTAGGGTATACTTTAACTAATTTGGGTATCTTCGAATTGCAATTAATTGCAATTCGAGGGTATTTCGAATTGAATTGATTAAATTGAGATATCCTCGAATTGAATTGATTGAATTGAATCGAATTGAACCGAGTTGAATTATTAGCAGCCTTGGTTGGACCAGCTGGCCTTGAACCATTGGCATCTCGTTGAGCTTCGGGAGAGATTTCGCCCGGCCGGGGTCTCAGACCCGCTGCTATGCATTGTTGCGAAGTCATGTGTATGCGAAATGGACGGTCACGATACCGCTTGGAGTTGACAGTGCATAGCTGCGCCATCAATGGCTGATAAATCCGACTAAATCGTATGTACCCCGGATTCATCTGTCAAGGATCGGCAGACGCATCGGGGGAAAGGCGGGATAGTCGCCGGGCAATTTCCATCAACTCCAGGTTCCCCGGATTAGAATCCTCGGGGTCCCGACCTAAGTCGTGTCCGGCGTCTTTCACAAGATTTGGATCTCCAAGCGCAGCAAGCTAGCTGTGCTAGTCACATTATAGTTCTGGTTGTAGATCCTACATATGTTATTCTTACGTGAGAATCTTGCCTAAAACCCGAGAGTGATTTACATCTCTGGCAGACACTGAAGTCCGGCTCATCATACTGGAGTTCACATTTACATGTACTTGAAAGTTAGGAACTTCAAAGAGAAGTCCTTCTCGAACGCACCAAGTGTCAACAGATCCAGTTTACGTAAAATTTGAAGGGAAGGTCAGCTAAGGCCGGGACAATGCCTCCTACGATCGTTCCTATGAGTGTTCAAAAAGTTACGGTGACGATTTTCGGCCTACAAAAGTGAGATTACCATGACAAAGAGACCCCTTGCAGTCCTAGTATGAATTATTTACTGAAGCTGAAAGACCCAGAAGAGCTCCATCTGAGCAGAAACCAGGTTATGAGAAATATGAATCTTATGATTCCATCATCTGGATTAGGGCAGCTAAGTGGACTGCCGACAATTTCTACAGCGGCCCCAAGCGACATATGCCACCAGATTATTGCTAACTAGATTTGACCGATCTTCAAGCCTTTGAAGTATGGGTGACGTGCTCCTGGTGGGCTGCAATCTCAACCTCCTTCTCGACTTGCTCGAGGCTAATGTTCGCAACCGCATCGTCTCCGTCAAAGATGCGTGCGACCTCCTCCAAAGTCGGTCTCTTCGTCTCAATATACACAAAATATACAAACACAAGCTCACAGAAGTCCCAAAGGGTATAGAACAGCATGAAGTTCCAGTGACTTGGGAGGTTGTTCCAAGCGAGCTTGTTGGTTTGACTGTAACAAAGATTAGATAATGGCACTTTCGGGGCTTCATTGTGGGAGACTTACTTTCCAAGTGCCAGAACTGCTTGCACGGTAATGTTCATGATCATCATGCCTTTAGCACGGAGGTGAAACGGGAGAACCTCCAGAGCGTATGAGACCAGGAGACCAGCGAAGCCAACGTGATAGAACACGCTGAACAACCAAACGAAGACGATTTGAGCGTTCCCAGCTGCCTGGTTCGTGTATACCGTTTTTCCATCGGCACCCATGTGACCAGAGGCTCCATAAATAGCCCCAACGATGGTCCAAAGACCAAAGCAGGCACACATGCCCGACGTACCAAAGATGAAGAGCGGTCGTCGACCCATCTTATCTACGGTAAATGCGGCGGTGACAGAAACGGTAAGATCCATGATTGTCTTACCAGCAGAGAGCTAATACCATTGTTAACAAATGCCAACCAATAGAAGTAAAGGGTGGAGAGGAGCCTACTGCAAGCTTTTTGTTCTGATCGTGAATACCAGCTCCTTCATACACGACATCGATGTAGTTAGAGAACAAAGCGTTTCCGGAGTACTGCGAAATGACACCAAGCGACACAATGATAGCCAGACGCCAGCGATTACCCTTAGTCCTAAAAAAGTCAAGGTAGCTGCTGTTGTTTCTCGATCGGTGGTGAATCGTTTCCTTGATCTCGCGATATTGAAACAGAACGGTGGCATTGTTAGCATCCCCGCCGGCATGGTGCTTCACGAGAATAGCGAGAGCTTCGTCGGTCCTATCCTTGCTGACGAGCCACCGAGGGGACTCCGGTAGCCACCAGACTCCGCATAACTGGATTATCGACGGGACTGCCTGGATGAAAGTGACTGATCGCCATGACCAGTTGCTGTTGACCGAGGCCGTTCCCCACCCAATGCAAGAAACAGCTTCAAAACATTAGAAGATATTTTGATTTGTGAGCTATAGTGAACTTACTAAGAGAACCCAAACTCCACAAGCAGTTGTACACTGTCGTGATGGGGGCGCGATGTTGGGGATGGCAGATCTCGGTGAGAAGCATAGGAGAGCACATCTGAGCCAGAGAGTTACCGAAGCCGAGAACAAATCTGCCCGCAATATACACTAGACCCCATGTCAGCTTTTGACCACCGGTATGTTTCATATAACAACTTACTTCCATAACCGTTGCAAAAAGCTCCCAGCATTGCGCCGAGGATCATAATGCAGCACCCAATCATAATAGTGATCTTGCGTCCGAACGTATCGGCCATGTGGGGAACCAAAAAGAAGGACAAGATCGATCCAATGTTGTACATGTTGATAAGAATGCCGAGTTTGTTTGTGTCGGTATACTCTGGGAAGTAGCTCTTCCATTTATTCATCTGTTGCGATGTGTTGACCAGCATTCCATCGTAGCCAGTTGTGGCGGAGGCTACTAGCAGGAAGATGCACATGAAGTACAGTTTCCTGAGATGCGGCTCCTTGTACCAGGTAACTTTCTCAAAGTTCGGAGTTGAAGGACTCGAAGCTTGGATTGTTTCGGATGCCTCCTTCTCGTGCCCGGGGGCAGCGAGGACCTCCTGCTCATGCTTCTCCATGATGAACAAAAATTGCGAGTTCTCTTTCAAATCTGTTGTCGACGACAGAGAAGGGTTTCTGCAAACAAATGCGTTTGATCTATTTGGTCAAGACCTTGATGAGAATGGACATCGTTTGGAATGGTTTCATGTTATATGATATAGACATTTGATCGCTACCCCAGAGTCCAAACATGCCGAGTCGAAGCTTGGATCACACAAGCAGCTTGCTGGAGCAAAGCCGCCTAGACCCACGTAAGTTCACCAATAGGAGGCTTGGACTGTTTTCCGGATCATGATGAGTCTAGCGCCTTGAATCCCGGGGTTGAGATCCCTCGGGCATCGGCCAAATTCTCGGGGCCATTTCTCACAAACTCCGATGCATCTTTTCACACTAGCAGGCCACATCTTCCCTCGGTAGGTTAGGCTACGCATGATCCTCTGGGGTCAATGCGGACGGCCCGTCAGCTTGCCCCTTAATCTGGGTTATGTGGCGCTCGTTCAGGCGGGGGGTTTGTTTATGAAGGACCGCTCTTCTGCCCGAACGTTATGTCACGAGATGTGCGTTGACCTCCGGGCCCGACGACCGTGGACGAGACTTGCAGATGTCACGCCTTGGGCATTGAGAACCAAGGGCTGTATCTCGGAGAGCAATAAACCCATTTGACCTACTCCGATCCGACGCTGGCGAGATACGATCACTCTCTCCACACTTCTACTCCCCGGACGTCGCTGCCCGTGCTGAGAAGTCTTGCAAGCCTTCTGCAGCCTACGGAATACTATCGATGCAGGACACCGAGTCAATGGAATCCGGGGAAGCGGGGAATCACGGGGTAGAGCCACCGTTGCCTTCCTGTGACGGGTGCCGGTCCCGTAAGCTGAAGTGTTCTCGGGAGAAGCCGTCGTGCACAAACTGTAACCGACTCGGTGAGCAACAATCGAATCTTGTCGGCATGATAGAGTTTTAATGAAATATTCTGGGGATAAAGAAGCGCCATGTACATACGATACTGCCAGGAATAAACCGGGGTTGAAACGTGGCACAGTTGATAAGCTCAGTAGACGAATAGGTATGCCAGCTCTGCAGGTTGTTAACGACACTTGACTGATCAGGATACAGAGCTACTGGAACGCAAGTTACTGGATCGTGATCGCGAAGGCAGCATAGCCTTTTCCCCTTCAGACGAAAACGGAAACCAACCTCGAGTGCCAGATGAGGTTGACAGCTTAGATCGTTCAGGTGCTGGCGCTCTGAAATTTCTCGCTCATGAGATCCAGAAGCTGAGCGGCAACATCAGTCTGTTGGCTCAGGCAGCGTCACCAAGCCAGAGAGCACCAGGTTCTCCACCCTCAGCAAAGAATGACTATCGTATTCGCAGTAATAAGCGTCAAAGGCTCGACGCTGACGATCCTCATCCTGCCATACCTGAGGTTCTTCCAGCTGTATTCGAGGATGAGCAGCCCGAAGTGACCTCAGAATTTCTCACTGGAGAGAGGTTTGAGGCACTGCTTGACGCGTACTTCACCAACGTTCATCCATGGATACCTATGATCCATATGGCAACCTTTAGACGCAAAATAAAGACATCCGAAAGGAGCCCCAATCTGACTTTAATCTCCCATGCAATTTTAGTCGGGGCATTGCGTTTCCTGGACCTCCCTGAAGAGTACCGCACGGATTGCCGTGTAGAGCGTGAGGTTGAGCGATCAAGGAACAAGGTGATTCTTATGTCCATGAAGGATCTCTCATTAAGAAACCTGCAAGCATTGACTATTGTTGCATTTACATATGTGAGTCTTGGCGACGCTTGGGAGGGATTGGTTACTAAGTTAATGATTAGATTGGAGACGGGGAGCCTATGAAGGCGTGGCCCATCGTTGCTTCGCTTACGAGAACTATCGACTTTCTTCAGCTGAGTATAGAAGCAGAAGACGAGGAAGCTCCTCGCGCGTTCCTGAGACCAAAGTCTTTGCCCCCGCCGACTAGTTGGATGGAGGAAGAGGAACGACGAAGGGTGTTTTGGAATATCTTCATATTGGATCGGTAAGTCACTCATATTTCCAACTCGACTCACTGCTAACTGTCGCAGAATTTGCTCCATCACAACTGGGTTTGTCTATTCGATGAGACACTTCCGTGGTGTTTCGACGCTGACTTTCTGGTAGCTGGAATATTGGCCTTACTGCAGACAACGTTTCGCGGAGACTTCCTATCTGTGGTACTCGATGGAATGAAGAGATCCCCGCCTTAGCTCCGTTCTTCGGCATATGGGATAAATCAGCCGCCAAGATAGGAAACTCGGTTGCTTTTCTACCCGCCCACTATCCCAGCCCTGGGCAATCCACAGAAGCCAACGGTTCGGAGTATGAGTCTACCAATCTTGGTGTCCAGAAGCTACGGCCTCAAGCTGTTGGTATGGATATATCCACCATCGGTGCCTTTGCGTACTATGTCGAATCCCTGGAGTCTCTTTGCCGGATCAACATATACTTCCTACAGCAGAAGATCAACTTTGACAACCGCCAGGAGGTCACTAACTGGCTGACTCGATTCAAAGAGCTTGATCTCCGCCTGGTGCAGTGAGTAATCCGAGATAAAACCACCCGTCCACATCACCAAAGCTAACCTGACGGACAATAGCTGGAAGATGTTTCTGCCAGCTAAATGGAAGGACCCCAATGTTCCTCCAGAGGCGACAACTTCTCTAGATCCGAACATGTCACTGGCACACATCAACCATAACACTTCCATGATCCTGCTCCACCAAAGAATTGGGTACCCCGAGCGGAAACTAAAAAGCATCAAACTCCCCAACTTCTACAGTGCCGAGACTTGCCAATCTGCAGCCATCGAAACGGCGAATATTGCAACCAAGTACCTTGCTCACGCGCCGCCGAATATGCCTCTTTCTGCCCACTTCCCCTTTTGCGCTTACATCAGTGCACGAGTGCTACTAGGTATCACCCTCCTTGATTTCCATAGAGCTTTCTAGATGTGCTAACGGAATCGTAGTACATTGCCGGTACTACGGCGTCGATCTCGATCCGCAGTTCTCTATACTAGTTGACTGCCTCAAAGAGATCGATACACGATGGCGGGGCTTTCAAAAGCCAAGCTCGACCGTATCTCTTCCAGCCCAATTTGCTGCGCATCTTGAAGATCTCTATCAGCGCTATCTTCACGACCCTCATTTCACCATCAGTGTCGTCGGCCCGTTAGATGATGGGCAACCGCGACCACCACACAACTCCGGGAATGCGATGCATAGTTCGACTGATCCCCGTCGGCGTATGCAGAACGTCAACGAGTCTTCACGCTCGTTCGCGCCTGTCGCCCCGACTACTGAGTTTGCAACGCCACCTCACCTAGGCCACTCACCAGCATCACTTCCACATGGAATACCCCTTTCTGCTCCTGGTGTGACATCTTCAGGTGAAAATGGCGCTGCAAACTGGGCCTCTCCGTCGAATGTGTCGGAGGCTAGGATGTCGAATGGCTCCAAAGGACCGGATGAGCTGTCTAACATAATACGGACGCTGACCGACCAACGGTTTATGGAGATGGATCGCGTTATTAGCTTCGATGACTTTAACTTTGAGTCGTTACCCAGCCAATTGCCGGGGATTCCTCCGCCGCCGGCAGGAAGTGGCTGGACTCCTTGATATCTTACAAAACTGGATGGGCAGGGAGAAGGTGAACGCATTATGAAGTGTTTATGTATGTATAAAACTGTGGCATTTAGCATTCCTCGAGGAAGTTTTTACGTCGTTACGTCTATATAGTCCGAGCCCACGAGTTCATCAACCTCACCAAGCCTCACTACAGGGCGGTCCAGCCAAGAGGATGCCAAATCCCTACGCCCACCTACAGATTCAGAGGCCGTGGCGGATACCGCAAACACTTTAGTAACCAGGACTAGTTCATCCCCTTGTTTTAAGCCCTTGGCCTCGTACTCCGCAAGAGGGATCAATGTTCGTGGTGCCATGATGTTCGTGTTTGCCTCTGGTTGGAATGCCGACACGACAGCTGCCACCGTTTTGTTCTGGACCGCATCCACGCTTAAGCCAGACACTCCAGCTTTAGACGCGATTAAAGTTGCAAGGTTGCCTCGAAACACCGCTTCTGTTTCTCCTATACTTGCAAGGCTGTCCGGGTCTTGTTCGGAGGCTCGCAATGGCATGCCCCCTTTCTTGCAGCGCCCATCAATGGCGAAGCCACCTTCTGCGAGATGGAGAGTGTTGAGCCTTTCAATGTTAATTCGTATGCGGTGCACTCTCACATGCCAGTCTGGCCATCTCTCTGATGGAGGTATTAGAGTAGTTGTGACGGTTACGCTCCGGTCTTCCCATGGATACCACACAACAGCGGTAACGGGAAGCTCCTCAGGCTTCGATCCAATCACCCGGCAAACACCAATACTTGCTTCCCTACACTTCCATTTGGTTGCCCATGTCTGTGTTCCGTCCTTACTGAAAGCCAACATATTGTCCGGGGCTAGTTGTTGAAGCGAGGCCTGGCCCGTTGGAACGGAGAATCCGAATGCGGATGAGTAGGCAAACTTGCCGTACTTGGCCAATCCTCCCTTCCACTGCAGGGACGTGAATTGCGAAGATGACAACAAGAAGTGGTGACTTCCAGGCCGATTACATATGATTTGGCGTGGGGCACGGCACAGCGTTATTGAAGAACAGGAGTCGACCTTGGGGTATGAAGGCTCAGGTTCCGCCCAGAACGGATTGTCAGCCGGTAACCCGATGGCTATGAAGGCTTTCAATGCCCAATAAGCAGATTGGGGGGAGTTGTAGTCTTCAGTAAGGTACATGTTTCTATCGATATGTTAGCAGTCTATCACCAGAGGTGGGAATCGTCACTGACGGATAGATCCAGCCAAAGTTCAACGTGCCATCTGAATGAAAAGTGTCGGATGAGTTGCGAGCCCACCATCTCAAATGTCGTAGGATAAATCCTTTCATAGCTCCTGGGGTGTCCAGGGGCTTCGGCATGTCAGGCACCTTTGCGAGCGCCAGTGCAGAGAAAAAGGCACCACAAGCAAAGCGGTATATCAGAGACCGGCCGAATGGTATCACGGCACCTAAACGATCAGCTTTGATGTCGATCTTCCACAAGATTGGCCTGAAACTCACCTTGAGCATCAAAGTACCTCCAGATCTGGCTGCCAAAATCCCGTGCCTGCTGTCGATAATTCTCTGTACGGACGGGATCCAGATCACCAGCGACTCGAAGAAAGAGAAGCTGGCTGAATTGAATAGCAAAGCTCCCAGAATAGAAGTCCGCACATCGGTCTGGCTTGATGTTGTGCACCTTGCCTGTCTCCTGGAGAAGTTCAAATTCCTTGTCGTCGAGATCTGGACTTCTCCATTTCCCGTCACTAGACCAACCGTTTTCCAGGTAGAAAGTATCCAATTCTTTGAGATCAATCTCCATTTGAGTCCTGATTTCCTCCGTATCCATATCACAAAAACGTCTCAGCACAAGGTTGGTGAAGACGCGGAACCAGAGCCAATTGACCCTGGGTAGTTCTTTTCCGTTTAATTGCACGAACCATTTGGCGATGTTCGAACGACTTTGAGGGCTTAGTCGATCCCAGATTCGCTCCCGTGGACTAGCTAACAGTGCGTATGAAATGGTCTCAGTCTCGACCATACGCTGATCGAAGTCTCCTATATCGCCCCAATATTCTTCATGATATGGGTCTGTGCCATTCTCAAGACCGGTGATGAACTTTGCAGTCAGTTCCTCAGATGGATCGCCGCTCATCAGCAACGAGCCGACAACCCATATTGGGCGTGCAAACCCTTCTATCTGGGCAGCAGTCTCGTCGTACAGCGTTCCTGAAGTGACGGGAATCCGGACGCGACTGCAGCCCGTGGATGTGTATGATCCGAGCGGTCGAAGCAAAGCCTTGGCAGCTTGAACGACTTCATCACGGCTCCGGAGGGGACTGTTCGTGAACCCTGGCAAGGGTGGCATGATTGAACGGAAATTTTACAAAGACAAGGAATATCATGAACTAAGACTTTGGGCTGGCGTAGGCTAGGAAACAATCAGGTCTAGATGTTCTAGTTCATCGAAAATCGAATGAAGAAAGTCAACCAGCGATGTAAACTATACGCCATCAGCTCATAACCAAAGCTGCCGGATGTCGCTCGGCCTTCAACCCCGCAAGCTAAACACGCCGTGATCCGCTGATCAGTGTGATCTTTGGTGGCGCTCGTCGGGGAAGATTTGCCCGACGCCGATAATACCTCTCCCGATCCCGAAGGGGCTTCTTCCGAGGCCGAACCTAACCTCGAGCAAAGGACTAAGGTACGATCTTCACAAACGACCGCAAAACGGCCGGCGTCAAACATTGGGAGACTCCATGGGGAAATTGCGGAGGAGCCTGGAGAAATTGCGGAGAGCTGGGGTATTCATCCGTGAGACTATAGCTTCTTTTCTAGTGAAACAAGCTCAGCAAGCTCAACAGGGTATCAATCGAGAATGTATAAATGAAGTGTTAGGTGGAAAGTTTCGAAACGTTGATACGAGCTTGTACGCCAGTTTCAAGCCCCAAGGACATCACGACTTCTTTAGAATACTCAGGCTTTGTTCAAATTTCCATTAGCCGCAATGTTGCCTCTCGTGCTCCTTACGCCTATGCTGCTTAGCTTAGCAGCAGCGCAACATCAAGACAATACACCTGAGCACCACCCCAAGCTTCGAACTTGGAAATGCACCAAAGCGAAAGGTTGCGTCGCACAGAATACAGCTGTGGTTCTTGACTCTCTCAAGAGGCCCCTTTATCAGGTTGGCCATCCTGAGCTCATTTGCGGCAAGCAAGGCGCCCCTCCGAATACGACGGCCTGTCCCGATGCCGAAACATGCCAGCAAAACTGCGTTCAGGAAGGCATTTCAGACTACTCCACGGTTGGAGTAAGGACTGAGGGAGACTGCCTTCACCTGGACATGCTCAGGGACAGTGATCTGGCCAAGATCAGCCCCAGAGTCTACTTGCTCTCTGACGATGAGAAGTCTTATGAGATGATCCAGCTCAACGGCCAGGAACTAAGATTCGACGTCGACGTTTCAAAGCTGCCTTGTGGCATGAACGGTGCCCTTTACTTTTCAGAGATGGAGAAAGAAGGGGGCCTTAGCGAGTTGAATACGGCTGGGCCAGCTTATGGTACTGGATATTGTGATGCGCAATGCTACATCCCACCGTTCCTGAATGGCGAGGTAAGTTTTAACCAAACACCTGCGTTGAACGGCCATGACTAATATTTCAGTCAGGGTAACATTAAGGGTTACGGATCTTGCTGCAACGAGCTCGATGTATGGGAAGCCAACTCTCGGTCTACTCATCTGGCCCCTCATGTGTGCAACATCACCAGCCTATACAAGTGCGAGGGCCCCGCATGCACCAAGGATGGAGTCTGCGACAAGCCTGGCTGCGCCTATAACCCCTACAACCTCGGAAATCACGATTACTATGGACATCAGAAAGTTGTCGATACTACTCGCCCCTTTACTGTTGTGACGCAATTTCTCACCAACGACGGCGGCGACCTTGACTCAATTCACCGTCTTTACATCCAAAACGGAAAAGTTATACAGAACGCCGTGGTCAACGGCACCAACCTCCCTGCCATCAACTACCTCGATGATGATCTTTGCGAAGCGCAGAAAGCCACTGCGTATACTAGAATCGGCGGGCTAAAGACAATGGGAGAAGCAATGGCCCGAGGCATGGTTCTTTGCATGAGTGTCTGGTGGGACGAGAGCGCTTCCGCTATGGCGTGGCTTGATTCAGGGAAAACAGGTCCCTGTAACGCGACTGAGGGAACTCCTGCATCGATTCGACAGATTCAGCCTGATACGGCTGTTAAATTTAGCAACATTCGGTGGGGAGAGATTGGATCAACCTTCAAGGTGAGGAAGCATTGAGACAATAGAATTTAGGGGCAGTTGATAGCTAACCACCTTATCTATGTCAAGTAAAAATACAGAGTTTAACCGTTTCATACCTATGTATTGTGTGAAGTTGTAGTCGATCTGGCATACACCTATCTTAGATCAAACCATAGCTCAAGATCGCAGTCTAATATGATACACTCCATCTTTGAACGGCGTGTAAGTCAATGTGGCACGCGGTCCAAACATTGCGGCAATCTCCTTGCCATTAGCGACAAGTCCATTGTCTCCCACCTGCTGTAGAACTGGACGTAAAAGCATAGATGTGGCAAGGTGACTCTCTCCTCGCATAGGCACCCGGTTGGCCAAAAGCCCCATGACCAGAGCCAGCAATAGTTGCAGTACCAGAGTTAAGCCTAGTATCAAGTGAACGTACTTCCAATTGGAGATAGCAACCGTGACGCCCTTTTGTGGTTGGAGACCCAAAGCCACGATGTATTCGTTCACTTGGGCCGTGACACCTACAACGCCAGTAGTGAAACCCGAAATCAATGTCCCAATACCCTCAGTACTTCCGTTCTGTGGCTTTCCATAGGACGATTCGGCCGGGTAGCTCTGAAACTGGAAGGTATCGTTGGTCTGAGCCAGAGTAGAGGCACCATAACCTTGTAAAGCAATCGCCGAGGTGGCCAGGGAGGTGACGTTGACGCCAAGCTTGTGTACATCGTGTGTAGCGTTGACAACAGGCCCGATACTGATGTTGCAGCGATAATACCAGCTGTTGGACTCTGAAGCCTCAAATGCCGTGATTATACTCCAAGTCGCAGCTTGTTCGCTTGCGACATCGACCATGAAAGTAGTCTCGTCGGCGCCGTTCACAGCGGGAAGTTTTACCTCGTCCGTCCGGATTCCATCGGTGATGACAATGGTTGATTGTGTTCCATTGCCTCCGCTTATTACGCGCCAGCTACTGCAATCGCCGGTTGTTTCCACACTGCGGTTAGTAGTCACAGTGAGGTTGAACTTCTGTTCTTGGGTGGTCGACTCTAAGAAAACGTATCGGCAAGCTCCTGGGGAACAATATACAAGAGGATCGTCGCTATCCCAGATCGTTCCGGGCGTAGGAATATCTTTCAGAGTGGCCCAATTCCACGCAAGCGCCACGGTGCCATAACTGAAATGTTTTCTGTCAGCCGCACGCCTCTTCTTATCGGAGGACGGGTCTTACTTATTCGCAGTGTATCTCAGAGCTCCCAAGAACTGCGTGTCAGAGGAGATGACCCTGCCGGTGGCTACGGTGGACATGTTAGGTATGTTCACATTGCCAGGCCTTGTGATTGCGATCCAATCCGCAGCATTAGTTGAATAAGTCAATCCCAATAGGGCCACGGCAATTTGAGACGCCTCGAAATACTCTTAGCATGAAACATTCGTGGTTTACGGTCTCATCAGGGGGACAAACCACGTTGATGAGGAGCCAAGTCAAGGCATAAAGCCGAACAACGTAGCTGCTTGAGGCCAAAGCCAAGTGTGCTACGTGACTAAGGTTCTCACTCTGTAGTATCACATCGGCCTGTGTTTTTTCTTAATACCAATTACTCTGTAATATGACAACTGAAAGTTTAACGCACCTCACGAACAGGATATTCGCCAAGACTCAATATCCACCACCTCACTTCTCGCGCCATTGCCTTCAATGAGCTTGCAATATTGAGACCAAGGCCGATGGAAAATCCAATAATGAGCGCATTGAAGATACTTTTCGTTCGCGTCGACATGACACTAACTTGTGAATAGTTCCAGAGGATGGCATAAATCGACGCAATCAGCGCCGCTGTGAGAAGCCACCTAGCGAGGCTCACAGCGAGAATTCTTCTAAGTTGCTTCCGAGGATGGAAGCTTCCGTAAGCATAATGGACTTGTTTTTCTTTCTTCTCTTCTTGAGGAGCTTCCGATTGATGCTCCGTAATAGACTCCGGCGACGTCTCGTCCGTTTTCGCTGCCATCTTCGGGTTGGTGTTGGACTCCAGAACACCAGACATTCTTTTTGGAAAGGTGATGTCGAAGCCAAAATTCGAACGGCGGGATGCGTTCCTTAACGCAGGCCTCCTAGTGCAACACATCGTCTTAAGCTTTGACTGATCTCAGCCACTCGGGATGCTCGGCTATCTTTTTCTCTAACATGTCATTGCCTATAGGGCCTGATCAGTGAGTCCGCTATCGTAGCAAAAGTGGCGTTTTTCGATTAAATGCCCGGTCTTAACCACTTTAAGCAGTAACTTTTAGTATTTTATAGCTTCTACTATAATAGCGAGCATATAATAAGATTATATAGCTATTAAAGGTTATATTTATAAGGCTAATTATTAATATTATAGCTCTATTTCTTTAAGATATAGTCTTAAGGTCTCTTCTTATATAATAATAGCTTAGTAGAAAAGGCTTTATTATTATAATAAAAGCTTATAATAAGATATTATATAAGGTATTTAATTAATTATAATATATATAATAAGATATTAAGATTATNACTTAATTATAATATAATATAATAAGTAAAGTAAGATATAATTCTTAGCTTGCACCTTAAAGATAAAGCCAGCCTTTAAATATTCTTAAATAGAGTCTAAAATATTACTATTAATATAAAGCTTATTAAGATAATAACTTATAATAATAATATTAATATAGGTATATAGCTCTTAAGTAGCCTGCTTTTAATACTAAAGATATATAGAATTAAAAGTAAGTAACTTAAGATAATAAGATTAAAAAGAGTATATTTTAGCTATATTAAATAGTATCTTTATTAAGTTATAATATTATATATAAACTAGCTTAAATTATAACTTAATACTATTTAAGCTATTAATAATAATTATACTAGCTATATTATAGAGAGTAACTTATAGGTAATTTGCTTAAATTAAGTAGAGCTATTACTTTATAGGGGCTAGCTTATTATAAGCTTAGCTTTAAACCCACTACTGCTATTATACTTAGTTAAGATAGTATATTTATTAAAGTAATATATAATAATTTAAATTACTATCTTTTTAAGAAGTCTATTATTATTTAATATTAATAAAAATAGCCTCTTTATTAATAAAGTTCTTATTAATAGCTTAAACCTATTTATTAATCTACTTAAATAGTATTTAATTAAATATTAGCTTTATAAAAATAACCTTTATATTCTTAAAAGCTATAAGTAACTATATACCTATAAACTCTAAGTACTTAAATATATATTTTTAAATATTTTATTAAATAATTTAAAGATACTATCTTAAGAGAGTATATTATAATATCTTACTTTAAGTAATATAACCTCTATTATTAGTATATATTTTATAGGCCTTATTATTATTATCTTAGCCTTAAGTATTTTAAATAGCACTCTCTTATATAGCTTTTATATTAGCTTAAGCTGCCTTATATAATAATAGAAAGTATTAAATAATATTATAGTCTTATATATATATATATATAATTAATAGTATAACTTTATTAAGCTATATCTTAGTAATATAGCTTAAAATATTAATATAAGCTCTAAAGTCTACTTACTAGCTAAAATTTAAATACTAGAAGCTAGGGAAAAAAATCTAAATATAAGTATTAATTAGTTTATTAATCTATATAAAATAATAGTTTAGTATAAAATAAAGGGGCTGCTTTTCTTTCTTACTTATATTAAGATAAGTATTAGAGATACTTAAGTATATATTTTTTATTTAATTAAGTATAATATTAAAAAAATAAGTATTATTTAAGACTAAATTAAGCTATAATAAGTAATTTAAGAAATATATATATATTATTAATATTAAAAATACTTTAAATATCTAATATAATATCTTTTATTTAAGAAAAGTAATAGTTATAAAGGCAGAGATATAATAGCAGATTACTATTATTAATATCTTTAAAAGCAATCTAATACTATCTTATTATAAGAGTTAGATTAGATTTAATTTTATTAATGCTTAAAAACTAATTATATAAGCTCTAGCTAAGGAGATTATTTAATAAGAAGAGTAGGGATAGTAATAAACTATCTTAATTATTATTTAGGCTCTAGAGAGTGTGGCTAATATTAGCTAGTAATTAGTATATATTTTAAATATAGGCATCTGTCTTAGCCTTATATTATATAGTTATATATATCTTAATATATTATATAGTAATATAGGAAGAAGTGACTATCTATTTAAAAGCTAGCAAATTACTAATATTTATTAAGCTAATTCTAATAATAAGTAACTAACTTACTAACTCTTTAATAGTAATATTCTTAATAACTCTAATATTTTACTAGTCTAGGCCTAGTATCTTAAATTAAATAAAATAATTATTATCTTAGTTTACTAAGTATTATAAAATAATATTATTCTAAACTTTATAGCTAATATTATTTAAATTTATTTTTTAATCTTATAAGTATTAAAATAAAGAGAACTAATTAGGTTTAAGTAAGTTAGATAACTAATTATTAATAATAAAAGCTTAATATATACTCTCTAATATTAAGAGCCTATATATTTATCTCTTTTATTATAAAGTAACTTATATATTAATAAAGATATAATTAATATAATAAGAGTTAATTAAAATAGTAAGATTCTTAAAAGTTTATTTAGTAAACTAAACTCTTTTTAAGTTATAATTAAGGCTATTAATAAATATAATTATATATATTTTCTAGTTATAATATCTAAGAATTTAATACTTAATAAGATTTAAGAAACTAAAAATAAAGAAGAGACTAATAAGTATTATTTAATATCTATAAGTAGCCTTAAGTTTATTATTTATAAGCTAGATTAAATATAAGTTATTTATAATAATAGTTTAAATTAAAGTGCTAATATTAAAGTAATAGCTATATTAAATTGCAAGTTAAAGCCTAATAATAATATTATTATTATTAAAAAAGTTATATTAAGAGATATAATATTATAAGTTTTAAAGTTAAATATCTTAAAGAATATTATCTTTAAAGTTAGTATTTATAAGAAAAAAATATAAGTATTAAAACTTAATAATTATAAGTAATATTATTAGTTAGAACTATTATTAATTTTTATAGCTAGAAGTTCTTATTAGTAGTATAAGCTATATATTAAGTATTTTTTAAGAAATAGTTACTATTAGTAAAAGGGTCTTATTTAACTATTATTAGCTTAATATATATATAAGTATAGATTAACTAGAGATATTCTTTTTCTTATAAAGCTATTAATATAGCAGATTAGAGGTATTACTTTAAGAATAATAGTCTAATTAAATTAAAATAAATAATATAAAAGTAATAGTTTATATTAGTAATAAGAACTCTATATAGCCTAGAGTTTACAGGATTTATATACTTATCTAGGTTTTTTTTATTTCTATTAAATTTATTATAATCTTCTTATTCTTAAGAATAGGAAATTAATAGCTTAGTAAAAAAATTTCTTTATTAGTTCTTTAATTTAATTATTTAAATAAGTTTTTATTTTTATATTAATTTATTATTAAATATTACTTAGTAATTTAAATTATTATAATTAATAAGCTAAGTAGTATTTATTAATATATATTTATATAAGTTTAGTTA
>JAANBC010000622.1:0-16607 GCA_014621405.1 Stylonectria norvegica | reverse complement strand
GGGCGCGGAGTAGCCGCGGTTGGCGGCGGGCGTGGTCCATGCGAGGGATTCTTTGGTGGCCGGGGGCAGGCGGAAGAAGGCGGCCGACTGGGCGAAGGCGTGGGAGAGGACGGGGGGCGTGATGGTGTGGTTGGAGAGGTAGATGAAGCCGGCGGTTTGGAAGCCCGAGAGGATGGATTTGGCGGTGGCGAGGCGCGTGGAGGGCGGGCCGGTGAGAAAGGAGGAGAAGTCGATGACCTGGGGGGAGTGTTAGTTGGATGACGAAAGTGGGTTGTGGTAATGGTGGTGATAGTGGAGGTGGTGATAGTAGTCATGGTGTTTTGGTGGTCTAGGTCTTACCGGTATGGAAAAGTCCTCGTTTCCAACAGCTGTAGAAGACATGATGATCCAAGCAGCACTTCAAGTCACTCGAGCCAGTAGAGTAAACGTAGAAAGATATCAATAGATAGTTGTATGATTCAAGATGTGAGTATGGAATTGGTCAAGATCTCAGATCTGGGTATTCCGTGATGTTTATTGAGTACCTGTCTCTGAAGTGTAAGTAGAAGACGATGCCCCGATGAGGCAGATACAGCCTTTCCCCTCATCAACGCCAGCTCACCGGCCATATATTGTCCCACGAGTACACAGTACAACCGTTGCATGGCGCACACAAGACTGTGACGTCTATCTCACTTATCGCTGACGGCTTATCTTGCACGCAACCTGTCGGACCCTGTGGTCCACGTGACAGCTGGGGCCCACATCACATATTAGCTCCGCTAGCCTCCACACTAGCATAGGAAGACCAAGCCTTTATATAATCATATTCCCGTGCTATATATAATAGTTAGTAATAATTCATATTAATTATAACTACTAAGACTAAAACTAGAACTAGAAAATTATTTATCACTTTATTAAGATATTATTAGGGTTCTTATAATATTATAATACTAATAAGCTACTATATTAGTAATATAGAAGCAGTCCTATAAGATAGGCAACTAAACTGCTAATATATTACAAGTATAACCTTAGGGCCTAATAACTAGTATATTTAGATAGCAGTATAGATTCTTAACTTCTATAAGATAGCACTAAAGGCTATAATAAGTATAATTATAAATATAGATTAGGATTTAGCAGATAAGCTTATAAAACTAGCCAGTATATAAACCTCTATTAACTACTCTTATCTTATTAATTAGATTAAGTAATAGACTTCCCTTTAAATAGCTATTAAAAGATAGAGACCTAATATAAGAAAGCTACTTAGTAAATAAGAGTAGCCTAAAGGGGATAAGCTTATAATTAATAATATAGTATCTAATATAGCCTAATAGCTAATACCTGCTATATTTAAATAATAATAGGTACTAATAAGTTCTTACCCTAAATAAAACTAGCTAATAACTCTTAATTTAAACCCTGCTTGCCTATCTTATTTTATTATATCTTAGAACTAGATTATAATCCCTAGCTAGTTTAACTCCTTTTACTTTAGCCTTAAATACCTCCTATACTATTATAGATTAGTCTCTAGACCCCTATATTATAATAATATCTTATTAAAAGTACTTAATTACTATTATTAGAGACTACTTAGTTTCCTTAGCCCTTTCCTCTAAAGCTCTCTAGAATTAGCTAAGATACTTAAATCTAAAGACAGACTGCTTAAAATAGATTAGGCTCTCTTATTTTAATTAATTTATTAGTTAAGTTTAATAATTACTCCTCTAATTATAAATAAAGTAGAGAGGCAGTAATAGTAGTAATAATAAGCTTCTAACTTAATAGTGCTAATATTAGAGACAGCTGCTTTACTTTTAGTATAGGTAATAGCCCGGATTAGAGCTAATATATAAGATAATATAATAAGAGTAATAGCCTTACTTCTTATATAAGCTATAAAAGGATAAGATAATCTTATTAAAAATAATATATTAAGGCAGGCTATTTTATAACTAGCTAATATTAGACTATTTAACTCTAATACTATAGATTTAATAGAAGCAGGTATAATTTTAAATAATAAAATAACTACCTATACTAATATTTTTACCTTTATTAATTAACTAAAGCACCTATAGGTACTAAGAGGCAAAGACCCGGTCTGCGAGGTATAAATATAGTGCCTCTAGAGATCAGCCTTAGTATAGTATAGCTAGGTTTTTATAGAGATAGATTAGTATTTATTAAATATAGCTATAATAGATATTATATTAGTAAAACTCCTAGATAGATTTCAAAGCTACTACTTTATAGCTATAAATTAAATTAAAAAAGCCTAATTTATATTAAAAGATATATTTATAAGAAGGAATATCTAAGAGTTTATATAAATTATTATTAGAGATATAAAGATATATAATTTCAGATATTAAAGCTAACTCCAGGCCGCATACTAAGCCTTTAATAAGGTAATATAGAGTATAATATAGGAATTAATAAAGACTATATTAGTTAATAAATTCCTATATAATATTAAAGCTAAGAAATCTATTATCTATTAATAAGTTTTAGAGTAGGTAAATGCGAGGCAGACCTAGTAATTAATTTAATAGCTAATACTATAAACTTATAACTAAGATTATTAGTATAATATAAACTAAGCTAGGTATTTAAACTTTTAAAAGTAATAAAACTTCCTTAATAAAGGCAACTATAATTACTTACTTTATTTATAATAGAACTAGAATTGCAAATATTAGGCTTAGATACCTAATAGATATAGTTACTAATAGTAAGGAAATTTTATTTAATAGCCCCCTGCCTTTATTTAAACCTAATAAAATAGCAATACAAATCCTTTTAAATAAGCCCTACCTTAGCCAGCTTAAGCTCTGCCTATACCTTAATAGAATAATATATAAAAGAACTAAAATGCCTTTAGGTATGCTAGATACTAATAAGTATATAATTAGAATCTAACTATATTCCTTATTAGAAAGGTAAGTATATATTATACTAATATAAATAAATAGATAGAGTAGGGATAGTATAATAGTCTTAACCCTAATAAAGGGGAACTATAGGATAATTATGCATCTAATAATAAGTATAATTTCTACTAATTAGACTTAAAACCTCTAAGTCTTATTAAAGATTAGGTTAAGGCTCTAGGTTTCCTAGAAAATAATATAGCAGATGCCTAATATATTGCAATAGTGCAATAGGAGAAAACAATTAGAATAACATCTAAATACTTTAAATATAGTAATACTTTCCCTTCTTAGAATATCTTATTTAACTATTTAAAAAGAGCTTATAGAAAAATTTAAAAACTAGAAATAGAGGAAGATAGAGGTGGATATAATACATACTAAGAGAGTGGGGAGTAATGCTATATAGCGATAGTAAATTAACTACTTAGGAGGCTTATAGGACCCCTAATTAGGGACCTGAACTTAATATAGTAATTATAGTATTAGCTATGCTATTTTAATATGGATCCTTCTAAGGAGATTAGAATAGGCTTTAAAATATAATTATAAATATATTTATAATTCTAGATTTATTTAAATTATAGTAAACTAGAGAGTATAGAGGATATTTATATAAATACTAATTACTTAGTTATACTTATAAATAAGAAATAGATAGCATATTACTATTTAAAATTAGAGATATATTAAAAAGTAATATTATTATTAATTAGAGGAATTAGAAGTAATAAATATAGTATAGATAAGTATATAATAATAGATATAAACTTTATAAGGATAATACTTAATAGAAAGCTAGTAATTATAATATTTATATAAGAGATTATACTTATTAGGGAGCTCTAAGTAAATATACTCCTAGGTATAGATATAATAGCTCTAGAGAAGTTTAATATTTTAATAAGCAGGGGATATATATTAATATAGAGTTATAGAGTTATAATATAAATAGTAATATAATAAAAGAGAAGACTTATAATTATATTAGTAATAGTATAAAAGAATATTATAATCCCCTTAGAAAAGTAAGTAATAGTATAAGTTATATAATATGCAAATCTAAATTAGAATTATATTATAAAGCTAGTAAGAATAAAGGGCCTGGCTATATATACTCTACTTGCTGACTCTATATTATTAGAAATTATTATATAAAATAAGTCGCACTAAGATATTATAATTTAAAGATAATAGAAGTTAAATAATATACATTCTATTAATTTAAATGCATAGGTATACTAAGTTAAAACTATATAGGCTGCTAAAGCTATAGAGATAGTAATCTTATTAGACTAAAGAAAGGAATATTACCTATTAGAATATTAAGATATACTCCTAATATACTAAAATAAAATATATAAAATCTTAGTTTATCTTAAAATATTAGATATATCTATAGCTATAAACCTAGATACTATAAAGAGCTAGGCCTAGAGATACTAATTAGGGGTTATAATATATTATAACTATAGCACTACTAATGCTAAGAGGATTAGAGAGCTTCTTATTGCATATAAAACCCTTTTTTAAGATAAAGGCTTCGCGAAAGTGCTAATAGAGGAATATATAAGAATATAAATAAAACCAGATTAGTAAGAAGAAATCCTTAAGAAATATAAGATATATCTGATAGGACCTGATAACTAATAGCTGATCTATAAGATAATAAGTAAAATAAAAATATAAGGAAAGGCCTGTTAAATTAAGGGATAAGTCCTATTTGCCTTTCTAGTATTTATAGTTTAATAGGAAGAAGATAATAAGAGGAAAGGTAGAATAATTATTAATATTTAACTGCTAAATAAAATAACCCTTTAAGATATATACTTAATAAAAAGGTAAGAGGATATAATAGCTAAAATTATAAATACTATATATATTATAATAATAAATATAATAAGTTTTTACTATTAATAGTTATTATACCTGGAATTATAGTAGGTATTTATAATTATTATAACTAATAGCTAATACTCCTTTAAAGTGCTAATTATAGGATATAAGAGGTCTAATATATATATTTAAAGACAGATTAATAACATTTTGCATAGAACTAATACTAATGCATACTGCAATGATATTATTATAGCATTAGTTAGTATAGACTAGTACCTGCGAGACCTAGAGGAGGTTAGCGAGAGGAAAGTAGTCGCAAGCAATTCTACTTACTATATTATTAAATACTAAACTAGCATCTTTTAATTAAATTAAGGACGCTCTTATAAAGAATATAATACTTAAGTTTTACTTTATAAAGCGACTGCTATTTATTAACTTTAATATATTAGCCTAGGGATTTAGAGCTATAGTCTATTATATTAAGTCTAATATACTAGTAGGTATAATAAAGAGTAGAGAGATTATAAAGCTGCTACTATATATAGCTAGGGAGCTAATTACTTTTCTATTTAGAATGCTATTAGAGGCAGAAATATAATATTAGTCTATTAAACTTAAGACTGCGGGATTTATATAGACTATTAATAAGACTAAATAATAGATTAATATAATAGAGACTCTATTAGTAGTGTGCTTTATTAATTATAAATTTATTATAAATATAATAAGATAAGTTAATATTACTAATATAATAGTATAACTATTAGTAAATAAGAAATTAGTTAGAGTATTAGAATATATTAGCTGCTTTAATATTTATATACTTTATAAGTCTAAAGAGACTAATTTAATTTTAGATGCCTTAAGTTAACTCCTAATAATAAATAACCTAATATATATAGAAGCTCTAAGTTAGCTAGAGGATATGCTAGATAATTAGTTAGAACTTTAGTTATTAGCGCTATAGTATATAGCATTTATAGGTTCTACTTAGAGACCCTTTATAGTAATATTATTTTTAAATAGATAATTCTAATAAGCATCTCTAATAATATATATAATAGAAATATTATAAGAATTCTAATAGAAGCTTTAAGAGGGTTATAATATAGATCTAATATAGTATTATATATTAGATATAATTATATAAAATTAGAAGCTTAGGCTAGAGAACTAAGTGACCCTACTATTTAAACTATATTAGGAATTATTATAAAAAGCAGACCTATATATACCTAACTAATTATATATTCTTAGAAACTATATAACTAATATTTTTAAGATCTTATATAATTAGAACTATATTAGATATGCGAAGCTTAGTAAGTTCTTAAGTTACTATTGCATTCTATACATATAAAAGCTATTCTAAGAATATATAGCTATATACCTAATATATAAGATATATTAATAATAATAACATAAGGCATATAGCAGCTTATAGCTAATTATCCTACTACTATATCTATATTATTATATTATAATAGATTTTATATCTACTCTGCTTAAATTAGATAAGGGATTTAACTTAGTAATAATAATTATTAATAAATTCTTAAAAGAAATAATTATTTAGTTATATAGGAAATTAGACTTAGTATAGCAGACTAGGGATAACTTATTAGAGAGCCTTCTAACTATAAACTAAGGCATCTTAAAGACTATAGTCTTAGACTATAACTTAAAATTCCTGGCTATAGTATAGGTAGTAATATAGAAGAAGCTAAGGATTAAGTTATTATATATAATAGCATACTATCTATAGATAGATAGGCAAATAGAGAGGATGATTTAGTTTATTAAATCCCTGCTGAGGATTTAGCTAGGCAGCCTTCTTATGCCTAGGAAATAGCTAAAGGCTATTCTACTAATCTAGTTTAAAATTAATAATACTAGATTAGCTATAATAAAATAATCTCTAAATAAGCTAATAAAAGGCTTTACTCTAAATAATATATTAATAATTATTATAAATTAGAGCAAATTAAGAATAAACCTCTCTCTTAGTAGACTTAAGGTGATAAGGGAGGCTAGGGATTCCTCTATATATAGGGTGATTACTACTAGATCAGTCTACCTAGGGGCATAGGCTGATTACTATATAAGGAATATATATATAATAACTAATAATAGTAAATATAATAAAGATGCCTCTTTTTAAGAAAGAGAAAAGCTAGTTATTTAAGGGTTCTTAAGGTTTTTCTAGGGAATCCCTTATTCAGATCTGTGGGGGAATCTCCTGGGATTTCTTAGTATTTCTCTAGAAACCTCTGCAGGGTCTGCTGCGGGTTCTTTAGGGGATTTGGGGTTTAGCTGTAGATGCCTCGGTGGATCCTGGAGGGATCTTTTAAGGATCTACCGAGGCATTACAAGTATTCTTAATATATTCTATATTAAGTTTCTTAAATAGGGAAGAAAAATATACTATTTATAGCATTTTTATAGATCTCCTAGTAATCTATGCCTTATTTTAAATAATAATCTTATAGGACCTTTATTCTGCTTATAGCATAGCCTTTTTAGATTCTTTCTTTAGATCTTAGCTCTTTATAAGTCACTATCTTTACCTGACTTACTATTATTAGTAGTTATTATAATTCCTTAGAAAATATATAAAAAGGAAATGCTTTAGGCTTCTTTATAGAGATTCTTAGTTATTCTTTATAGTTATCTTACTAGGGTATATAGTATATTTCTAATCTTTTATATACTAGTATTAGAGTTATAAATATATTATAATTACTTAGGGTTTTACTTAAAGAATATATATAAATTAAGGATAGTTAGTTTTATTTACTAAGCTATCTCTAAGCTATCTACTAATAGTCCTTTATCCCCTCTACTTCTTATCTTCTCTAGTTATTAATTTAAGTCATATTGCTTTATATTATATTACTCTATTACTTAGTAAGACTTATATCTAAAAAACTCTTTATAAACCTATTACTCTTTGCTAAGTTACTATAGTTATTCTATGCCTTTTAGTTAATTATAGCTGTATTTATTACCTCTATAGTATTATTCTTAATAGCCTAGGCCTAATTGCCTTAAATTATTAGCTTAAGTATAGGCTAAGTATAGGTAAAATAAAGGGAATTATCCTTAAGAAACTGGCTGAATCTAGTATTAAAATTTAAGTGAAAGCTATATAATTAGCCTAATAACCTATTCTTAGTAATAATATTGCGGATTATAGCCTCTATTATTCTAGAGTCGCGAAATATAATAAGATTATTTATATTATAATAGGCCTTTATAACTAAGCAGTATGAGGCTAATATAATATATATTATAAAGTTAAAATATATAACTTAAATATTTTAAAAGCTAAGGTATTATACTGCCTTACTAAGATATATATCTCCTATATTCTAATATAAGTAGTAGTATATATTACCTATTAAAATCGCTTTATTTTTATTTAAAAAGACTATAGTCTTATTATTAATATAGAGGATAGTAGTAGTAATAAGCTTTTCTTCTTTAATAATATTAATAGGCTACTTAATAATAAAAGCTTTAAATAATATAGGCAAGAACTTAATAAGGCTTTAAATTACTATGATTCTCTTATTATTATTATAGGGCAGGTACTCTAGGCTATTATCCTTCTTATACTTAAAGGCAATATATAAGAGTAAGAGGTTAAAGATACTTAGCTTATAGAAGTTATATACTAAAGTCTTTACTATATTAGTAAAGGGGATGGTATTAATATTAATTATTTTATAGCTATAGTAGCTAATAAGAATTAGTTTGCTAGCCTTTATATTATTCTTAGCCTTTTTTATTAAAGTCTTAATAGATAACTCCTCTAGATATATATAGATATTAAGGATCCCCTGGGTTCTTTTAATATAGTTCTTAAGTTTAAGTATATATTAGAGCTTCTTTAGGGTTATTTTATTTATAAGACTCTATTTAATAGTAGTAGTAAAAAGGAGCAGGAGCTCTATTACTCTAACTATAAGCTTAATTAGGTCTATAGTATTAGCTCTATAAATACTAGTAAAGCCCTTTTACTAGAGCAGCTTTAATAATAACTTTATAGGGCCCTTACTTTTATTCTTTAAAGTATAGAGCAGAAAGTAGCCTTAGGTATTATAAGAGGTAGATATTATAGATTAAGAAGGGCAGTTAGGACTAATTATAAGGTTATAGTATATAATTAGCTTATTAGAGTTAATCTTAGTAGGGTTTTTATTAAACTTAATATTACTTAGTCACTACTTAGTAATATATTAGTTATAGTATTTAATTAAGAGGAAGTATAGACTATACTTTATAAGAGAGGAGTTATAATCCGGGTTATATCTATTCTTAATAGCTTAAGAGCAAAACTTCTTTACTATAAACTACTTAGTCTTAGCTTAATTAGTAAAATAATACTAAAAGAACTTGTTTTTATAGCTATAAAGCTAAAGAGTATAATAATAGCTTATATAAGAGAGAGTAGGCTTATTCTTAGTTAAGTTAGTATAGAACTCCTTATAATACTTAGTATTATAGGACAAGTTATCTTTAGCTATTTAGAAGGTAATAAGAGGCTTATTTCTAGCCTTATAGGTATTAGGTATAATATTGCTATAAGTTAGGAATAAGAGAAAGATAGAAGTCTTAGTAATTTATAGCTTTTAGGCTATTTATAGTACTAAGAGGTAGTAGGAGATAGCTATAATATAAAGAAAAAAAAGAGAAAAAAAGAGCTTTAGTAGCAGGGGATATTGTTTTTATATATATAAGTGTGGCTAGCTAATTATACTATATATGCCTCTAGGCTTCTATATATTTTGCAGTAAATTACTGCTATTTCTCTAGCTAGTCTGCAGTAATATGCGAATAGTAGCTGGCTAATCTTATTAATTGGAAATCTATAGTAAATTACCTAAGGCAACTGTCTTTAGGTGCGAGGGTATCTTTCTCTTATACCCTTAGTAGCCCGGCGCAATCTCTTCTGCCTTTTTACTTCTTAGCCTTCCTTAGTTTTTCTATATATTATTTAGGCAGTATAAATCTCACTAGCTTTTAGCTAAGACTTAAATTAGTTTCTTCTATATTTTATTATTTTCTAGGATACCCTCTGCCTTACTTTATTAATACCTTAAGTATTAACTCTTAGAGTATTAGGGTTAGTGCCAGGTCTCTGGCCTTAAGTTACTTATATTATAACTAGAGCTTGCCTTATACTATTATAGTGCACATAACTAACTTCTTCTGCTTAGCCTATTAAGCCTAGAACTTCTTAACTAGCTCTTCTATTTAAATAGCCTCTTATTCTAGCTAAATATTATAGTTACTAGGCTATTCTTTCTAATTAATAAGGTATTATTATATTATTTTTACTCTCTTCTAATTAATAACTCTTATATCTAATATCCAGTTAATCTCCTAGCTCGCGCTATCTAGCTAGTATGCCTTATTATAGGGCACCTTTATAGCTTTATCCGGCCTCTTTTAGGGTTCTATTACTTATCTTAGGTATATTACTAATATTATTAGATAAATATTAAGATTATTCTTTATCTTAAGGCAGTAGGCTAAATACCTAACTTATTTAAGGATTTTATAGGGACTAGTTTATCTCTTCTTTAGCTTTTAAACTCGGTTATTAGCTATATAGTAATTAATATTTGCCTTCTTCTCTAGCTCTAGCTAGACCTAATTGCCTGGCTTAAATTCTAATACTTAGTATTTTCTATTATAATAGCGCTTTATTACTATTTATATAAAGGTAATAGATATTACTATTTTATCTTAGAGAAAGGTCTGGTTTATAGGTTATTCTTAATCCCTAAGGTACTTTTATCTATTATCTATTCTTATATTAGATACTAACTTACTAGGAGTAGCCTTAATAATCTCTATATAGAAGTTATTTAGTGAGAATTAGATAGTAATTAATATAAATACCTAAGATTCCCTTAAATAGTTACTTATAAAGAATTAGAGTGTGATTTCTATAGTTTAGTTCTATTATTCTAATAACCTATCTGTCTAGGGATGCTATGCAGTTAAGAAGTATAGCCTGCTTCTAAATGATTTCTATAGCTATATCTAGAATCCTAATAAGAATTTCACATCTTAATCTAATATAATAGTATAGGGAATCCCCTAATTAGCCCATAGTAGTTCTGCATATAGTGCCTTTGCCTAGTTTTTAGCAGTATATTAGTTATTTCTTAGGATTAGTAAGTATATCTTAGTAAATTTATTAGTTACTATTATTAGGGTATTAAATAGTATATTATCTCAGAAGGCCTAAGAGTACTTAGCTAAGTTAATAATTAGTAATCTTATAATAAAGTCTATTATAATAATATAAAAGAGGATTAGTAGAGAAGTTATTAGGATTATCTCCTTAGGGGGAAGTTTCCTATCTGTCTGGTTCTGCCTATAAGTATTGCATTCTAATATATACTTCTTATATTTTTTTATTAAGTATTTAATAATAAAACTTACTTAGAGATCTTATTATATTCTATTCTTCTTTAGGTAGAACTTTTATTAGTATACTTCTATAATAACTTTATCTACTGCTGCTTTTAATAGGCAGAGTTAGTAGTTTCTATTATACTTTATTAAATATAAGAGGTTATTTACTTAGTGGAAAAGAACTCTAACCTTTTTATTATATTCTTCTAGCTAGTCTAGGATATCTTTTTATTTTAGTAATAATTAATATGCCTTAATAATATTCTACTTAAGCAGAGAGTTAATAAATACCTCTAAGAATGCAAATACTTATTCTATAAGGGCATTATTATCCTAGATCTTATTAAGTTCTCCCGGTCCTTCCCTATTCTCTATACTATAGTCTGCTAATAGTTATAAAAGCGTGTTAGTGCCTATATTAGTAACTTTAGGGATATATATTACTATAAGGTTAAATATTAATAAGTACCCTAAGGCTAAGGCTAGCTAGTTATTTACTTATATATTTATAGTAAAGAGCAAGGTCTGCTATATAATAGAGTATATAGCTATATAATCTATAAATACTATTATTAGTTGTTTTAATAATTATATTATTATATATAGCTTGCAGACTACCTAGACTAAGTAGCCTATCTCTATTTCTATAGGCTAGTACTAGCTTTTTATATTCTTAAGGGCTTGGCTTATATATATAATCAGCTGGATTATATTACTTAAAATACAAGACTTATAGTCCTATTTAAATATTTCTATTAAATAGAAGATAATTGCCCCTATCTTGTCTTAGAATATATTAAGCTAGATAAATATAATCTATTTAGGCATAAAGTAATAGATTGCCTTTAAGTTAATAAAGGCAAGGGTAATATCTTAGAACTGCGCAACTTCCTTAGGGTTTTCTTAGAATATTACTTTTATTATATATATTTTTCGCCTTACTACTATAGATATTAAGTTTATATCTTATCTTATAACTAATATCTTAGTCTTTTGTATTTAAAGAAGCCCTATTTATAGTATAAATTGCGCGATAAGATATCTTAGCTATCTAACTATTCCTATTTATTACTCTAGTTCTTAGAGTATTCTTAGGAACTTAAGCTTTTATAGGGCGGCTACTCTCTTCTTTATATTAGATATCCTAAGGCTATTTACTAGGAATCTTAGAAACTAGACTAAGGGGTAGCTAAGAAATAATTTTAGGGGGGCAAGTATAATATTCTTCTCTATAAATAGCTTAAATATTGCCTCTATATATTTAAGGTGCTCTTCCCTTATATCTAAGAAGATAATAATATTATTAATAAAGGCTATAGCAAAGTCTTTATAGTCTCTTAGGATATTATTTATATATCTCTAAATATATACTAAGGAGTTTTTAAATCTTATTAAGGCCACTTTTAATTTCTCTAATCTATAGTAGCTTACTATAGTAAAGCAGTCCTAATACTTCTAATATATTAGGAATTAATAAAAAAAAGAAGTGCATATTAATAGCACTTATAAATTATTTCCTCTATAGCTTAGTAATTATATCTACTTAAAGCGGCATTAGGTAGGTATTTACTATAGAGATACTATTTAAGGCATAGAGATCTATAACTACTTAGCCTTTATCTGCTTTTTTAACCTTCTACTATACTATAAATACTAGGCTTATAAAGAGAGTAGGCTGCATAGCCTATTCTATATAGCCCTACTTATAGAGTTTACTAAAGATTTTATTAATAAATTCCTTATCTTTAATTCCTATAGGATATGCCTAAGATGCCACTTTCTTCTTATGTTAGTTATTAATTAAGGGTACCTTTAACTATTTATTTATTAAGATATTAATAGCGCCGCAGTCTTCTTATAGTAGTAGGTAATTAGTAATTAGAGTCACTAGTTTCTATGTAATCTCCTTATCCTAGGCGTATATTTTAATGCTATTTATAGTCTTTAGCTTAGGAAGGTATTAGATGCAGCTAATACTAAGCTTAGTATTAGTATTAAGTCCTGCTTTTTAAGTATAGCCTAAGGTATTCTAGCTATAGTATTATATAGTATCTTTATTATAGGGTGGCTTATTAGTAGTGGTATCTAGCGGCTATTTATTATTAGCTGGGGTTATCTAATCTATATATTTGCTCTGTCTTATAAGGTCTATTTATATCTTTACCTAGTCTATGCTTTATTTAGTGCTTATTTAAATAGCTTTTTTTAGTATTAGCGGTGATTTATAATTATTTTTAGTAGTATTATATTTCTTACCTAGTGCCTTATAGTTAGACAGGTATTTTATAAAGAACTCTCTACTTAAGGAGTTATCCTAGGTAATTTCTAAAATATATACCTAAAATATCTCTGCTACTTTATCCCCTAAGATAAAGTCCTAGAATATACCTAACCTTTTATTATATTATATTCTTAAGGGGTATCTTAACTTATTTATAGTAAAAATAAATTCTAGTTTTTAAATAATTACTCCTATTATCCCTTTGCGCTTAAGGGTAAATAGGTAATCTCTCCCCTCTTCTATCTCTCTATATATAAAGGCCTTAATAGCTAGGGTACTGCGCCTTAGTATTATTATATCTCTCTTATTCTTTATTTCTTAGCGGCTAGTATGCCTATAATTATAAATTATTACTAATATATATAGGTTATTATATAATTTAATTATAATTTTACTAGAGGAGTTTAGGATATTAATACTATAAGATATATTAAACTTTTATCCTAATAGGAGCCCTACTAATAGGTATTTTAGTATCTATGCGCCTATTCTAGCTTCTATAACTACTAGTTATTAATTCTACTACTTTAGGATATAAATAGTAAACTCTATTTAATTTATTACTTTAGTCTATTTTACTCTGCTAAGTCTTATACTATAAGTAATATTAAAGAATACTTAGTCTATAAATTAGAGTATTTCTCAGGAGATTACTAATTATATAGCCCCTAAATCTATATAGATTTCCTAAGTAATAGTGATTAAGGGGTTAAAGGTAATAGTAATTTATATATATATAAATCTCGCTAGTTGCCCTGGCGCTGCTGCTTTCTTAATTAGTTAGCATTTTTATAGCTATAGCTTCTTAAATTTAGTAATAATCTTTATAGTAAGACTCTTTTTACTTAGCTAGTTTGGTTTTCTAACTAAGTCTAGGATAAAGTTAACTACCTTTTTTTAATCTTTATATGCCTTGGATTCTTTAATAAATCTATAGAAGTTTTTATTAGTAAGGTACTTCTATTTAGCCTTAATCTCCTTCTCTTTAGCATTTATTTCTTAGCTTATATTAACTTTATTTACTATAAAGATTTCTATATAATAAGAGATCTATTAAAATATATTTAATAACAGATAGTACTAGCTATTAGCTTTTAGTATTATATCCTAAAGCTTCTAGATAACTTCCTCTAATTTAGAGTAAGATATCTTTAGTTCTTCTTAGGTATTATTAGTAATAAGCAGAGGTGTCTGCTTTAAGTTAGTCTTATTTAAGGCTGCTTAAGCTAGTATTAGTTCTGGCTATTAGTATTGCTAGGTTAGCAGAGATAGACTCTTATAACTTAGTTAAGGGTTATAATATAACTAGGGGCTTCTTGCCGGGTTTACTTTATAGTTTAGCGGGGGCGTCCTTCCCCTATTACTATTAGTATATAGGAAGTAGCTTCCTCTATTATTTACTATAGACTGAGCTTAGTAATTAGGGTTACCTTAGCTATATAGTCCTAGGCTTTAGCCTTCTTAGCTGGCTTATTCCTTTTATATTTTGCGCATTGCCTTTATATAGGTATTAGCTATTCTTAACTTATATATTATAGTCTATTTTTTAAGACTTCCTTTAGGTAGGGCCTATAGAAAGTCCTCCTAAAGGGTATAATCTAATTTAAATTATATGATTATTATTAGGTATATTTATTTATATTTTACTGCCTTTATTAGGCATTAGACCTTTAATATCTAGGTCTAGAAATCCTATTATTTGACTATATCTTAGATAGTAAATTATTTAGCTTATAGTGCTTATAAGGTGACTTTTAGGCAGATGCTAAATCTTATTTCTAATCTTATAATCTAGTATCTTACTTCTATCTCTTAGTCTAAAAGCTTCTAGTAAGTCTCCTTATTTAAGTCTCCTATATATTAGTTTAGGGCTGGACTGAGGAGGAGATATAAGATATTTACTATTAGTAAGTTATAATAATCCTAGCTTTTAGATATATATTATTATAATATATTAGTAAACTATAGATAGCTTTTCTATATAAGTATATAATTATCCTTCTCTATATTATTAAAGTGGATATTATAGGTGGCACTTAGTTAGAATTTCCCTATATCTTCTAGTTTAAAGTATAGGTATAATCTACTATTTTCTCTGCTTAAGTTGCTCTATATACTAGCTAGGAGCTCCTATATATTATTAGTATTAATAGTGAAAATCTATTTTATTATTACTATAGGCTAGTATCCCTCTGGTATTTAGGCATATTATAGAGCTTATAGAATATATAGTCTATCTATAGAGTCTAACCTATCTTTACTTATATTTTTAAAGAGAAGAGTATCCCTAGCCTTATATATATAGAGAGTGCCTCCTTTTAAAGTCCTCTCTCTCTCTGCTAGGTCTAGGGCTTAGTTCTTTATTTTTAGAGCTTAGTAATAGCTTAAAGGCAGATTATAGCAGGCTATTAGTTAGGTAGATATAGTATTTTATAAATATTTTTAGGACTGCTATAAAGGAAGTAGAGGTTTTAGAGGAGAATACTAATAAGAACTTAGCTCTTAAAGAAGTTTTAAAAAGAGCTAAGTCTTAGGCTAGGTAATATAGAACTCACTTCTTAGTATTATTAGTAATTCTACTTCTTTTTTACTCTATAGATTTAGAGAAGAGTAGGTATTTTTAAATGCCTATTTCTTTCTTAGGGCTAGGGGCATTATTAGAAAGTGCTTAGCTAATTCCTTAATAAGTCCTAGGGCTAGGGAGATTACTAATAACTTAAAGGCTAATAATCCTCTATTAGTTATAAGAGAATCTCTTTTTTCTACTAAGCTGCAGCTTACTTAGATATTAATCACTACTAATTATTAGTTCTTATTTAAGCTACTACTTATAGTAATATTTCTTAAAAATCCCCCTAGGATTACTTAGTAGCTTAGACTATCTAGTAAGTATAAGTAAGCTATTAAAAAGCTTAATAAGTCTAGAGCTTTAAGAGTCTTTTTAATACCTACTTAAGGTAGTTCTTTTAATACTCTTTTATTAATTAGGCTTTTAGTTCCTTAAGAGTTTTCTTAGTAGGTTATTAATATACTTAGGGAATTAGAGTCCTTACTATTCCTTTTAAAGTTAGGCTTAAGAATGAAATTACTCTAGCAGTTATATATAAAAGAATTAGATTTAAGTATAA
>JAANBC010000621.1:0-16613 GCA_014621405.1 Stylonectria norvegica | reverse complement strand
GAAGAGATTATATATAATAGAGTTCTTAATTTATACTATTTCCCTAGTCTCTAATTTATTATAAGACCGCAGTTTATATATTCTAAAACATATTCTGCTTAGTCTTATAATAAAATAGATCCCTATACTTAAAAGTACTAAGAAAACCCATCCTCGCCACCCCTCAAAACAGTAGGGATATATTGCTATAATAACTCTTGCAATCCATCGTGCCCAGTCCTCCCCCCCTCTTCCATCTGGGATAAGGTCTTCTCGCACAAGGTGCTTGTACCGTGGTCCTGTAGGCCCGTCCAGAAATCTCTTCAAACCAAGAATTGGGATAGTCTCTTGGCGAGGATCTGAATCTGCGTACTGCATATCTCCCCATCGCCCGCTGAAGTAAAAGAATGAGGTCAAGTTAGAGGTGGGTACTGCTTGCAATGGTGCGCCTGGGGCAGCCAGTCTCGTAATTATTCCAGAAGTAGGCTCGAAACGGTAGAAATATGCTGAAAGAACCGGATCCCACTTGTGTCCTGCATCGCAGTAGTCTATCAAGGCTGAGTCGTGGATTTGTATACTAGGAATCGATTAGTAAAAGTACATAAAGAGATGATTATGGTATCATGGGCTTACCCTGATGCTGGGTAATTCGCGTGTGAACCTCGAGCGCTGTAAACAACGGGCTATAAGTTTGAGAGCAATTAGCGATGTTTCCAAATCACTCGAATAACAAGTGTAGCACACCCTTTCACCTATCTTAGATAACAAAGGATCTTCCCAATTATAGGCTGTGCCGCTGATATGTTGACTGAAATAGATGCCAACTGGCAGTCCGTCCCGAAAGCGCACCATATTATGTTCCCTAGTTATGATTAGACAAGCATATTAAACCTTTGTATGGCACGACTCACCAATCGCCGATATGGTTGCCAAAGGGGATCCCAGTCGCTGCTTTGCCACTACCTGCGAGTGCATCCAGTGGCTTCAAAACTTGCTTGATACTTGGGCCTTCATCATACGAGTAGAAGTAAAAATAAAACGCGTCGACTTCATTCGGGCTTTTCTCAACGAGGATCACCACGCAAGGAGTCGCATTGAAGATTCGACCAGCTGCGTCTGGCGCCTCGCCTAAAAGCCACGGTGGATACGTGGCTGGATCTTCATCTATCGTAAGCCCGACTCGATCGCCGAATTCATTTAAGATATCCAAGTTATCGAGGTTTAGTGAGGGAAGACCCAAGATTGGCTTGCCATCTAACATGGGCCGTGTATGGCGTATGTGGGCAAGAAGGTCGGTAGGCTTGTATGGGTCATCTGAGTGTAGCCAGACTAGAGGAGCTAGCAGCGGGTGTTAGATGCCTGTGGGTATCGAAATGACGCAGAGCCGACATTGACGAAGATGAGGCTTGAAGGAGCTGGAATACGCACCGTAATTTCCCACGTAATCGGGGCATCTGAGATCGGGTTCAGCCCAGACAGAACATGCTAAGAGAATGGCGAAAAGCAGCATCCTCTAAGAGTGGTTTGACAGCCTGTCCAGCCAAAACAGAGCGTGGCAAGCAATGGCGATGAAGATGCGTGATTCTTTAGACAGTCAGGTTTAGGAAGCCTCGGATATAAACAATAGTAAAGCAGAAAAAGACAGCATTAGTAATACTGGTCCCGGCCCGTACTTACTTAGCGGGCTTCTCGCCCCGCTAGTGCCAAATAGTGATTGATCGATTTTCATCGCTGTGTTACTTTGGGTCTTTCAGAGGTCTATCAAATCAACTGAGATTTACCGAATCAGTTTATAGCAATTAATTGCTCTCTCAGAGAACATGGAATGGAGGTAGCTTGGGAACAGTATTGATACAAAAGATCTTATCATTGCCTCAGTAGTATTAATTGTGTAAGCTAAGCCAGGTTTATCACTAGCTCTAGGCCCCGTATGCACGGCTAACCAAGAATGGAAAGTCCCCCAACAGTAGCGACAAGCAGGGCGCCGTGTGTTTCGAGATTCGTGTTATATTCCGCGGCCACAACACGACTAAGGATCATGGCAGGCGATTAATACCAGCAATGATCTGAAAGTAAAAGCAGTTTTGGTTCTTCCAAATTGTCAGTCCATGCAGGCATGTTTTGGAAGGCTAGACAGCTATCAAGAGAAGCTCAATAAGCTCCATGCAAGCCTTTAATATTCCACACCCGGCAGAAGCGGCATTATACTAAGGTCCAATCCCGCAATGTCAGGCAAAAACGCTTACTGCATAGATTGCTTAACGTTCATCTGCTGTTTGGTATCCAATTGCTGACCACCGCTGCGATCTGCTTCTACACTGACCAAGTCAGTGAGGGTTAGGAAAAAGGTGTTACAACATAACTTGCTTTATTCCGCGTTCATAGATTGTAAATAGCTTATCTTAGGTCTTTGAAACTGTTACGTTCTTCGTAATCAGTGAATAGAACATAGCATACTTGCTTGGTTGTTATCCTTCATCTGAACTTGATATTGATGTGTCATTTGATTATAGTCAGTACAGTAATCGTTAGCAACGCAAACCAGAGCGCAAACTTATCTAACCGACTCACTCGGTATTGACGACCGTACTGGATGAGAGACAGAAGAGAGGAGTGGACAACGAGTTCTAACCAGCTTTATTATAGCCCAGGCTATATCAATATACCGCATCGGAAAGTAATCCAGAATTTGTTCCATACGCTGTAATACAGCAAGCATATTATATATAGACAGTCATCGTCTTGAAGCAATCAAATCTAGTTTAACTTCGCTCACAATTCTTGCAGTCACATAAACATGAGATTACAAAACGCTGAAAGGTCGCATTCTGTTGCGCCTCTCGCTCGTTATCGCCTCAAGGAGCAGGACTTTGTGTTAAGTAATGACTCGATGAGACTAGCCATTGTGTGCGGTCGAAGTGGGAATTGTAAGAAACCTTGAACAAGGCAGGAACCACTTGCTTTCCCCTCGCAATCTTTTCAGTATCTGCCGGCGGCTCAGACACACTCGAATAGAACATACGGGGAACGAGGGATCTGGCAACAAGTGATTGGACTAAACATGCCAGGAGTTACAGTTGCCCATACACTGGAGGGTTCTGCAGCCAACGGCCGATTCCGGTGGCCTTCGGAGATGACACAATTCGTTCGTCAGGGACCGAGTCTAGCCCGTTCCTTGATGTCTTGTGTGGCCGTATCATAGAGGACTGTTCATACCACAGCTGAGGCTATCATGAGATGCGAAGTCCGCCACCTTACTCTTGTCTTCTATACTCAGCGTCATAAAACTGATACCACCTTACTTAGAGGTTAGCTTGAGAGTATTTGCTAGATGCAAAGACCGGTGTCGTTGAGCTGGTGATCAATATTTGTGATGCAGGGTAAATTACAGCCCTTGCTGTGGCATCGTCAACAATCATCAAGTCGGCTTTTGCGTGCGAGACGCTGCTCCAGTGTGGCCTACGCCTCTTGCGTCTTGGCTGTATGTGGCGATAGTTCGACGTAATGCGAAGATTTGTCAAGTCGTGCTTTGAGTATCATGAACAGTAAAGTGGGCGAGCTATATTTTTGACGTCTTTTTCTCCAATCTAAGCTCAGATCCCATTTCCTGGTAGATGCCTGCCAAATCAAGGGTGAGGACACTCGCCCGAGTTAGCAAGCAACACTGCCAAATCCTACATGGCCGATCAAGAGACGTGAGGCTTCGGTCTGCAAGAAGAACATTGACGTATTACTTGAGAGGAGACCAAAGAGCTGAAAGGCCCTTGACAGTAAACCCGTCTCGGAAGCCTACGAGAACATTCGCGGGATTCTCGCAAAGAATGATACGAATAATACGGTTCGAAGGAAGTTGCTCCACGAGATGGCACATAGGGCAGCGAGCTTGGAAGTTACGACCCGCCATTATGGTGCTTTGCTAAGTAGTCTATAGTGAAGGAATAGTATCCCAAGCGGACACTTTAGATGATCGATCGTAAAGTAGAACTACTCTGCCTCAGGTCGGTGTGATCCCGAAGTAAGAGGGCGAGCCTAGATGTACAGATGCCTTTCGCCAAGTTAAAATGCTACTACTGAGGCGCCGAGAACAATAGGTAGTTAGCATGGTAAGTATATATACTATTCCACCGTCATAGCTCTTTTGGAAAATAAATCTCCGTGACCGGCTTTGGCTCTTCCTGTAAGACCTCGATCGTTCCGTCCAGTCGCTCTACGTCCCTCCGCAACTATGTCACAGCACAAGCAACAGCGTTCCTCGGTTTCGCTCGCGGCATCCAGTATCTTTGAGGCTCGATAATGCGGGCGTGAAGGCAACCCATGTCTGCGTCATAGAAATCGATGTTCTGTAGATAGTGGCCGGATTGGTGCGCAGGCTGGAGTTTAGAGCCGAGGTCATCGTCGTCGTTTTCGTGATCTGCTGCCCATGGGGTGCCGAGGCGGCATGGTGTCCACCACTCGGGTCCAGAGTTCTGAGAATGATCTGATATGCTCACGCCGGGTCAAAATGATGCCGAAGTCGAGCATTATGCTCATATTGTCGACTACTGAGCTCGTTGTAAGCCTGTGATCAACGCCACTCGAACAGCCAATGCTATCTGGACAATGGCTCTCTGTAATGTAAAGACAAGACCGTAGAGGTCGTCTTGGTCATGATTCATCGCCACCAGCGAGCGCACCGGAAGGTCGTTGCCCAAAGGTGACAGCTGATTTATAGATGGGGCTTTAAAAGGACTAGAATACGCAGGGTATTGGCATGAAGACTCAGACTGCAATTGACCCCTTTCCCGGTGACGTACATTGAACTATTGCGAAGAATTGGGCAGCTCCCAGTTCTGCCCACAGCATCGGAGGAAGCACATATGCACAACACCGCAACTCTCCTTGATCTCCCTGAGGAATAGAGGAGAGAGGCAGCCGAACACGAGTGCTCTTCCAATAGTAATGCAGCAGGAGAATGCAGTGTTGCAACTTGGTAAAGTGGAGGGGATGAGCATTTGGTAAAGGCTTGGCTTGTCCCGAGCGTTGAGAGAACAGACGCCAAGAGCGGCTTGGGAAGCAGTAGCAATTGCTTGGAGTGGATACAGTGCAACTGGTCGATCTAGTGCTAGGAGCACGTTTATCGTCGAGCTGAGTCCCTGGGGATAATTCTCGCACGCTTCGGCGATGGCACAAACAGCTTCCGGAAATCGATGTTGATAGTTCCAGGAGGGTGACTGGAGATGGAGGGAGTTTTGTACCTTTGAGGCTGGGCTCGGCTTCGACGTTTGCAGGCAATGAAACTCAGCAGCTGGTGGGTCGGCGAGGGCAACATCTGATGGTGGGAGACCTCGTCGAAAGTCAGACAAGTCAGTCCAGCTCCCCAAGGACGTTATCGACAGGGGTGCATTCGTTGCTAATAGGAGCAGCACTGGCCGATGCACGGCGCCCATGGAAGACTCCGGCTGTTGGAGATCATGCTTTGATCTGGGAGATGTGTTTGAGCATGAGGTTTGACAAGGCAGCTCGCTGGAGTCGCGAGCGTATCAATCGGTTCCGAGCCGAGTCTCCTACGAGTGGGAACTTGTGCGGCAGGATTGAGAGTGTCGGCGGCAGTCGCTGGCTCGTTGCCCTCCGCATCCGGCCATGTTCTCGGTTAGGAGACCTACGGCGACTACATTTGCTCGATGCGTGGATGACCCGCGCCTTGGCTCTAAGTCCATGCGTTTCCACCCTTTTTAAAGAGGCTGCTTTTTCCATCTCAAGCTGATTAGAGACGTATTTCATTTGTATCGCGCTCCGACTGACTTCAATACCGACTCTCTTTGGCGTCATGATCCTGGCTCTACTGCCTCTTGCGTTGTAATAACATCTGTTTATAACGCTTAGCTTCTAGTGCTTGGCTTGGTATAGTTTAGAGCTTTAACTTAGTCGATGGGATAACATCTCGCATATAATTGCTTTTTACTGCCAAAGTCTAGGCACATTGATAATTTTCTTTCCAGGGAGGTCAGTTAAGTTAGCGTTTGACGGTTTTGATTGAGCTTTGATCGTTCTGTCTTACTCCCTAATCTCTAAATTACACCAATATTACTGCAGTGATCCTAGCCACGCTCGTTCAGTGCCTTGACAGATTTGCATGATGCCGATGACATTAGCCCAGCGATCACATAACTCTGATCTCTCAACAGCCACCCTCTTATGCCTTTTTGAACAACGTTTGGAAGGTATCTGCTCACGATGCTTTTAGATGATTTATTAAATCAGAATGGCCAATCTTTAACCCTTTAATTGTGCAAAACTAGAATCTGAAGCGGTGCCAGACGATATAATACTTTGCCGTTGCTTCAGCGGGCCCATATACAATGTGGCAATGGCCAGAGTGTTATGTCAAACGAAGGAGCGAGAAGTAGGCACTAGAAGCTTGAGACGATGCGATACCCTCAGTACAGCTGGACCATGAGTCCTAAGATAGCCAATTCTTAAACAATTAAGTAGACAAGGATACTTTATGATAGCTTAAAAGAGAAATGCCTACGTAGTGTTCGCCGATCCAGTGATAGGCTTGTCGTCTCCCACTATCCGTACATTAGCAGCTCGTTACGTCTACAGACTGCTTGGCTATTGATTAACGAGCCGGATATCATCAAAATAAATTTTGATGGACTATAATGAGACTAGCTAATCAAGGTCCGGTGGGATATTGTCCCACGTTCTCCACCTCGCTTTGTTGGCAGGCCCCCCTTTTTATTCTAGCTAACGGCTTAGGCCAGCAACTAGCCGCCATGGCAGCAACGGGCCTTACTCTTATCATCCGTGGCTATCTCGCATCCAATCATAGTGCGCATAGTCGAAAGCCAGTGGCTAGACACAGGGCAGCCGCCGGACTATCGAGGCATAGCTAACTCAATTAGTAATTAGTATTCTGGGCATGGCACTGATCGAGTCAAGGCTCATTACAATGCACGAGCATGCACTTCTTCAGGACCACTCGATCTTGTTCTTTTATTTTTCTCTAGTTTCCTACTTTTAAAACTTACTCGTGTGAAGATAACTAGGCCTAACGATGCTTCCGAGATTCGCGAGTCTTCTTTTACAGTGGACGAGGGAAGGTTACCATGTCATCAAACACAGCTATAACAGGGACGCTCAACCGAGAGTTTCGGGGCTGTCCGTCAGACATATACTTCGAGTCGCGGCTGTCATATCGATTGTCCCTGCGTTATGGGGTATTGCGACGTTAATGGTGTGCTCTTGGAAACTATTGGCCTAAATCTATATACTGACGATGGCAAGGGCTACTATAACCTCCAGGAGTTGTCACAATCTGTGTCTCCAGGAGTGTTGAACTCCCCTGCGATCCCGGATGCGGCGCCCGGCCATCGTCGACTTGTACTTCTTATCGAAGCCAACGTCCCCAATACCAACTTATGCAAGTTTATTGCAAGTGCCCTTTTGTTAGGCTACCCGAGTCCTATAATCATCAATTGGAACCGCGTGTTTGATTCATCGACCGACTGGTTCGGAGGACATCATTTAACCAAGATCGTCGGTGTCACTGAGTACCTCGACCTTATCACACGAGACAGCACAGACGAGCGAGACAGGCTGAACGATGACGACATCGTCCTTCTGCTGGATGCTTTCGACGTGTGGTTTCAATTGGGGCCTGACGTTCTTTTGCAGCGATATCATCAAGCAATCCGAGAAGGCAATAGTCGCTTAACTGCACAATGGCCTGGTGTCGGGGTGCCTCCCATGGTGCAAACCATCTTCTGGTCCACCCAAAAGAAATGTTACCCTAATATTACTCAAACTGGCGGCACTCTGATACACTGCGATGCTATGCCAGAAAGCCCACTTCGCAAGGACCTCTATGGGCCGCGTACCGATATGGATTTTGAGACTAATCCTAAAGGGTTTCACGATCTTCGTCCCAGGTACATCAATGGCGGGAGCGTCATTGGCCCCGTAGGCCACTTGAAGCGGTTTTTCCGACGTACGAAAGAAAAGATGGAGAAGGCACAGTCTGGAGGGTTCTGGGTACAAAGTAACCAAGGGCTGTTCGGCATGGTTCTAGGCGAGCAAGAAATATTCCGCAACTGGATGCGCGAGAATAGACCGGATCCTTCGAGCCTTCCCCACTACAACAGCGAGTCGTTCTTCATGAACGAGTACGAGTTTCATGCTGGGCTCGATTATACTCAGCAAATGTTCCTTCCGACGTTTGCGACAGCGGGTGATGCTACTTTCATCAAGCTAAACAATAAAACCGGGATAGCTGACTACTCGGAGACTCTCAACATCTCAGTCCGTATTGACGGCGTTCCCCAGGACATTCAAACCTCATATAATCCTCTTAAAGGCATCAAACCCGCGCCAGATTATATCGCCCCGGAATGGGACGACATGCCTCTATATGCCGATTTCTATACCGAAGCGGTGCCGGTCATAATTCACCACAACGAGCACGCAAATGGTGCCAAGAACCGGCGTGAACTTTGGTGGGACAGAACCTGGTACTTTCCTTACTTGCGCACTTTGCTCAATAAATCTCTAAAGCCAAGCCCACTCAAGCCTCTGGCCAGAATACTGGTAGAAGAGGGCGAGATTGTCTATTGGGCTTCCAAAAGCAACGAAAATGTACAGAAACTCCCAAGAACATTTTTTGTTAGTAACAGGACTGCATATATCTCGCAGTTGAGTCTCGACTCCACATGCAAGAGTCCGGGTTTAAGAGCCCCCTTGGACAGTCACTGGTGGGACGAAGTGTTTAGGGATGGTTTAGGTCCTCTCTAGGAATCAGGTACTTGGGGTCAATCTAGCAAGGGCTATATGGGCTGGTGAACTTGGTACTTGTATTAAGACTATCAAGGTGTACTTCAACACGACTCTACGAAATTCTGTAATTATTCAAGATACGTCTTCACGCATAATGGGGTACAATGCTACTTCACGTATGGCATAAATCCGCTACAAATCTTCGGGGAGTAATGGGCACTCGTTATCATCATCAACTATGGATAAGCTCTTCTATCATCAGTACACCCCGTAACAGTCAGGTCGTAGCGACTGGTAGTGGACACTGAGAACCCTGGCGCGAATTTATCAAGTCAAACAGACAGTTGTCGACGGGCCCAAATACCTCCTATCCTGCTATCCTGGGATGTTTCCGTTATCTAACTTGACTTCACTGGTCAGATTTCAACATCTTCCTAAATTAGTTTGATGGTATATTGGGAGTACCGTATTCAGATAGCAAAAGAGATATTGGCACCTCCACCTTAGTCTTCTTGACGCTCGTCGCTGATTGCCTCTCAGCCTGGTATCTGCTATTCGTTTCAGATTATTGCACTTCCCAAAACTGCTGCTCGCGCAGAGGTTCGTCATAGCTAAATGACCTCGCAGAGTCCCTCATCGGACAGCACGAAGCCCGGAAACCCTGATTTGACATGAAAACATTGTGTATACCCAGGTCTATGCCACCGAGAAGGGACAACCGCTCATGTACCTAAACGCCCTAAGCTACCGATAGAAACATGTAACCCCGGCCCTGTGCACATTCGCGGAGTTCTAAGGCCATTCAGATTTGCTTACATGAATCCTATACAGAGGAAAACAGTGTGCGACTCTATGTGTAGTATTATCTGCCTTCCTACGAGAGTTTAAGGCTAGTTAAGTCATCACGTTAACTACTACCTATCTCGAAGATATTTATTATCCTCTTAAAGCAGAAACTAATTAATTAAACTATCTGTTTCCTTTATTTATTATGAAGGATTTACCTACACTTTAAGGCCGGCGAAGAATATCATTATACTCACCTGTACACCACTTTTTAACTAATACTTAGCTAGGGCTGCTTGTTCACATCCGGCTTGAAAACGCGGCTAACAATTCGTCTACCGATACCAACATCGCCATCCATCTCTCAAATCCGTCGAAGAAACGGCCGCGCAGACTCTTCCACGATTCTGGCGTAGTAAAACCAGCTGATAGTCTCATTCTACCATCTCTAACATTAAAATGTAGAGATCTTGTCTGGAAAGTCATAATAGTATGTATTCAGCTTAAGGGGCACGTTAGGGAAAATACTAAGGACGACACTACCGAACAGATGTCTTAGCCTCTAGGGCTTAGTTGTCTCGCAGTGCATTGTATTCTTATCCTTGAAATTGCTTCGATTGAGGTGATGTTAGGCTGGACTTGCACCCAGTGTCTTATATCTTAGCTTCGAGGCTTGTCTGAACTGTTCAGGCATTTCAAATTTGTCGAGTCAGTGGCTGACTATTGTGAGCAGAAGCAGCGTTCGCGATGTAAGGAATGTCTTTTTCGTACTCTTAGGACGTGACTGAGCAAATAAGTATGCGTAGAAATGAAAGCAAACCCAAGAGCTTCCCGTGGTCCAAAGTTCTGGTGGCTTTAGGCCACATTCCAGTGACGTTCAGCCCTTAAGGTAGTGTACGCTCTGACGACGGTTGCTGTTGAGTCGAATGGTTTTACCAAGCTGATACCAAAAAGGCATGTTTGGGGGACTACAATATGAACAGTACGTGAGTTGTGGGGGTTCTCGAAATCACATCGCCTATTCATTGACGCTGGGTAAGCTACAGGTTCTCGAAGGTGACCGAGAAGGCTTCACCTAGGTGCGTCTCCGCGCGAATGTCTGCGCGCACGTTCCGCGCCGTGCTGAAAAGGTATGGCAGCGGCGTGGTATAAGATATCAATGTCACCGACTTTATATATATTTATAATCAGCTCGAACAAAGCTTGTTCTTAGGGATCGGACAAGACAAACAGCTGCTGTAAATCACGGCTAAGAGTGACTGCAGTCGAGTTACTAGTAGGTACTCGTGCACACGGCCGAATGCTTCTGTTGCGAGCCGTGTCTGACGCGTGCAGCACCGCAAAGCCGCTGTCAAATCTGTAGAAAGGGCCTTAATCATATCATGATCATGACCAGATACAGCTTCCTAAGTGCTTTCTAGTATACTCTAGCATCTATACTCCTGACAGATAGCGTGCCTCACACTGCATGACTTTGCCATAGCCCATTGATACTGATCTTTTGGCATCTTGCTTCCATATGTTCTAGAACGGGCTAGATGTTCCTCCAAACTTGGCCGACTACTTCTAGGGCTAAGCAAAAGCACCCTTCCGCTAGAACAGGCAATAGTATTGGTAGCAAAACTGTTCTGGCTTATTGAGAATGCGCAATGCTTCGCTTCTCAAGCGACGTGATCGGGCCGAAAAAGTACAAAAGACATCACTGCAGGTCAGAGACGGTTTAAAGAATAGGAAACATCTGATAAACTAAGACATCACGGACTGCATAGACATAGACTTTGAACATATATAATAATACATTGAAGGGTTAATCTTATTTATTGAAACCAAATTGCGAAGCCAACGTTTGAACGTGGATTTTCCATTGACATCTATCATTCAAAGACCTCGATCTCAGTGAGCTGCATCCGATATCCCGATTCTCCAGCGACGCCCCCCAGAGTAGTGCCAACAACGCGGATATAACGGATCGTAGCCGAAGGAAAAGTGATAATTTCGGCATTTCCAGCCTTAATGGGAGCGTAGTACTCCGTTTGAATAGATAACCCAGTCCAATGTTGGCCGTCAGTAGAACCTTCGATCCTGAATGCAGTAGGAAAGCCAGAGCCTGCGGCGGCAGACAGATCACTTCGAGGAAGTAATGCCATTTTGCTTACTGGTACACTTGATCCTAGATCAATTTGAGCAGATTCTTCAGCATTAGGTGAAGAGTGCGAAGCCGACGACCATCCATTTCTGCCAGATGAGCCCCCCATCACGTTGCCGTCGGTCAAATATGTGGCGTCCCAGCCCGCGCCTCTTCCATCTTCTGAGCTCACCGTGATGGATCGCCCGAGTGCCAAGTTGTTGCTGAGATCATTGACAGAGGCATAGATGGCGGGGGAGCCCCATTGAGTCCAACCATAAGTAGAACTTCCACTAGTACTCAGTTCGATAGTAACATCAGCACCAGCCCAGTGGGTGACGTCTACCATGATTGGCAGCCATCGCTTCCATGCCCAGTAGTTACGCGGTAGATCAATGCCATCTCCAAACAGAGTCGCACCGTTGATCGAGACTTGCCAAGTAGCTTCGCCTCCAGCGCCTGCACCATCTCTTACACCAATACTTGTCCAGAAGTTCAAACGTTGACCTTGAGAAACAGGTGGGAGTTTTGTGGAGTATGTAATCTTTCCACTAACGTGGGAGAAGATGGTTTTCCGGGAGGCTCCGCCACAGGATCCATTGGTAGCAAGAGAATTGTCGGGCCCAGACTTCGTGGCTGAAGCGAAATTGTCGTACAGATCGTACACTAGCTCGCCAGGATTCCACGGAGGAGGCTCGAAATTTCGCGCAGTCTCGGAATAATCTGATATAAAGTGTTTGATTGCATTTCCCCAGGTGTCACCGAACGATGGCGAATTGAACAGTGCATATTGATCTGGTTTGGCAACAACCTCGTATGCGTTGGGACAAACGATTTTGAATCCGTCGTTGTAAAGAGTAAGCATGGTGTTGTATGCCGTCGTCGAGTCACTGCTCAGCGGATTGAGCTCAAAATTGCCGAGGTTGTTCGTTCCTTGACCTCTCATCGGATTGTTGTCTTTGCCCATACTAGCAGGCGCCCAGCCGTACATGGTTGTGCCTGAACCACCATTTGCAGCGTTGGCGCTCGGGAAGTCGTCGCCAAAGCCGTAGAAGTCCATTCTCGGAGTTTGGTGTCCGTAAATCTTATATCTTGGGACGCCGGCTTCAGCCATCCAGTCAGTTGTATCTCCGACCATATTCTCAAGCATAGTAAGCCTCCAGCGCTGCCACTCCTCGTAGAACGGATCACCTTGATTTAAATCTGTGGGTGGCAGAACGGCGTCCCAACTGGCAAAGCCTTGTCCTGTTGCCTTATTGAAGGCACTTATTGAGTCGAATGCTGGTACTCTGCCACGCCCAAAGTAATCACCCCCAGGCCCATAGATGCCGATGTGCTGGAGCCAATCTTTCCACTCTTGAATCACAAGCGGATTGTAGTCCGCAGCGTTGTTAGCGTATAAAGTTTCCGAATCGAGGCTCACGCCGGCGAAGAGACCGGGGTTGTCATTCGCCCAGGCCAGTAACGTCGTCATTGAAGCTTGTACATTTCGCTTCTTGTAGTTTCTATAAACCGTGTTGTGGCGAGAGAAAGAGAAGTAATCACCACCTGCAAAGCTTTTATACAAGCTATCGCCAGCAGAGTTCAGTTGAGTCGTGTTACCTGACTTTGCAATGTGATCCAGCAATGCCGTATTCCATCCACCGTCTGAGTTAGACGTGCAACAATCAGCCCATCGACCGTTGTTGGCGTGTACAAGAATTGGTAAATTAACTTCTTTTGCGAGTCCAAGCACGTAGTTGAGGTTTGTTGGGTCAAAGATGTAATCGTCAGCCGCAGACTTGATATCTCGGCTCAAAGACCAGGATGAAAAAGAGAATCCGAGTTTGGTTTTTGAGCCTCCAGTGCCTATCTTAGACTTCATGGTGTTCAAAATCGAAATATCATCAGACCTGGCGTCCGAGGCGAGTGCACCTTCAAATATTGGGAGAACATAGGTGATATCCTCGGTGTCCGTACCCCAGGCTGAGACCCCGCTATTGAGCAACAGAGCCAGGGAGGTAGGCACGAGCAAGTGATAAAATATCATAGTGGTTGAAGATGTGAAAGATAGAGGAGTGGGGTTGGATAGTAACTACCGGAAGTTCGGGAACGGTGCTTTATATATTCACATCGTTTGCTTTGGCATAACTTGAGTTGGTATTTATCGCATCATTGTAGGGCCCCAAACGTATTATTAGCGTCTTACCCCAGATTGCTCGCCAATGTAAACTATGGACGCAGTAACAGGCCACACCCCGCATTCCATCTAATTTCCCCAGACTGAAATCAGCGCCTCGCGGGAACATAACCCGACGGCCGTGAGGTCATGAGCTCATGATAATCACACAAATTACTCTCAGACCATTGTCCTCAAGCCAACCATGCGGAAATTTGTGTAGGCAGTGGTTAATCGACATCCAAGCCTCCCACGGGTTTTAATTTGCATGGTTCGATAGCGTCGAATCCTCCAGTCCTAGCGCCGTCTGACGATTGACCGAGCTCTTTCTGCGCGGTCCACTTTCCCCCGAGATACCCCGGACGCGGGGTATGGGGTTGATCAATGGCCGGACTCAAGGCGGATAAAAGCCTGCCGTCGATCAACTCTTGGCAACTCATATTAATCAGAGTCACGACTACACTACACAACCGACAAAGTCACCCATTCCCAACATTACCCTCCTCAATCCAATTCTCGAGAGCAGCACGTTCCCAGCCACCTAACAAAGATGCAGTCTCGTGCGAGATTTCTCCTCTGCGTTTTCGCTATCGCTCTCGGCGGTGCCATTGTCGGCGTTGACATTGGCATTATCGCGACCACCATAGGCCAAGCCTCGTTCAATAAGTACATGTTTCCTCCCGGAACCCGCAATGTTAGCAGTCTTACTGGCGCTATCGTCTCCATGGGATCAACCGGAAATGTTCTCGGCTCCTTATTTCTTGGTTTTGCTCTCGAAAAGGGCGGGCGAAAGAAGACTGTAGCGTTGGCTACCTTCTTTACCATTATTGGGGCCATCATGCAAGCGGCTGCAAATGGTGTGGCCTTGATGATAGCAGGTCGTCTCATTGCCGGAATCGCTGTCGGAATGCTTAATGGTGGATTGCCAGTCTACATTTCGGAATTGGCCCTACCCCATGAACGAGCCCGTCTGGTTGGCATATTTGGCTTACTCATCGCCATTGGGTTTTGCATTGCCAATTGGATTGGATATGCGTGCTCTTTTGCATCGGGAAATCTAGCATGGCGCTTGGAGCTCGCCATGCAATGTCCACTTGCGGTGATCATGCTAGGACTTTCCTTCGTGGTCCCCGAGTCGCCGCGCTGGCGTAAGTAGATGGCAATGGTCTGAGACCTGATAAGTGTAAGCTAACAAAATAATTAGTTGTCGAGAAAGACAAATTTGAACAGTTTGGTGCAACAATGCGCCAACTTTATAGCGATGATAACCCTGCCTTGATCGCCGAAACCGAGCTCGAAATTCGCGAACAAATTGCATTCGAAAAAGCAGCCCGAAGTAATACTCACGCTGGTCATGCCATTGTTGAGCTCTTTAGCAAGAAGTACATTCGTCGCACTGCCATCGCCATCATGGTCCTCCAGGTTGGGGTTCTGAGTGGTTCACTTGCTATACAAAACTATCAGGGTCTGTTGTATGGCGCACTTGGATATACTGGACGTCAGTCGCTTCTTGTAAGCGGCTGCTACGGATTTATGGGAATCGTCGGACAACTTGTCAACCTGGCTGGTGTATCTGACCGCTGGCCCCGTGTGAGAACAATGTGTAAGTGGATGCAAAACTACAAGCACGACTAAAACTAACCTCGGCGCAAGACACTGGCTGCTTCACTCTGGCTGCGGCACTCGCCGTACTCGCAGCCTTATCAGCGAAATACGGTGATGGGCATAACGAGAACGGCGCACGCGCTGGGATAGCTTTTATCTTCCTCTTTTCAGCCCTGTACGCTGTCTTCTTTAACTCTACGCTGTTCACCATTGCTGCGGAAATGTTTCCCCTCCATCTTCGCGGCTACGGTGTTGGAATCAGCGTCATGTGTCAAGGCATTTCGGCCATCTGGCTTGGACAAGTCACGCCTTATGCCTTCAACGCCATCACCTGGAAATACTACTTTGTCTTCATGGGCTGTTTGATTCTACTCGGCGTGTTCTATGCCATATTTTTAGAGGAGACGAACCAAGTGCCATTGGAGCAGGTTGGTGGCAAGTATGGTGACGAGGTAATGGAAACTGACAAAACTACGATGAAACAGGTTGAAAGCCAAGGCGTTTGAAATCATTGATGCTTGTTGACATCACAGCTCGCTTTCCCGGGCTCCACTGCCTATGCAAAGAAACTCCTGGCTTCGGATAGTACTAATTGTGAGTATTCGGCGGTTGCGAAATGGCCAATGTATCGTAATAAGTTTAGGTTTCTCAAATTCGTAGAAAATTTAACGCAAAACAAATCATCGTCTCCAGTACGTGCACACATTGAGCCACTCAGAATACGAAATATTCGTAGTGTACTAAGATCTTCACTGTTAGCCCGAACGGCAGACGTATGGCTTACCATACCTGCTGGGCAAGACGAATGTATAAGATGACTTGGCTTATGTACAGCTTGCAAGCGTGAAAAATGTCAATCTTGCTACAAGCACTATAGATAGTTAGGCCCTGATCGGTGAGACCGCTATCATAGCGCGCTATCTCGAGAGGGACTTTATATACGGGTTATAGCGTCAGAGGTACTATTTGAAGCTAAGAGATGCATATCCAGGGGTCTCACCGCTTTCCCCTTTAGGTAAGACTAGTGGCAGAATAGCTAGCTTCTTTTAGTCTAGCCTAAGAGCTGCAATACGCTAAGGGACCCGCTGCAAATTATTAAGGTTTTACTAGCTTATTTTTAAGCCAATTAAAATACTTAGTTTCTAGCCCAACCCGGCAATAGCAGCACCTTGCCGGCAATAATATTACAGCACCAACAGCCCCTAC
>JAANBC010000620.1:0-16614 GCA_014621405.1 Stylonectria norvegica | reverse complement strand
TTAAGGGGGGAGGGTTGGTGGTGAAGGGGGATAAAGGGCGAAGTTGTGGATGGGGTGGTGGTGTAAGAGGTTTGGATGGGATAGTATCATGTGCTCAGGGGGTGCTTTTGGTGGCTGATGGTGGTGTTTTAGTGAGGTGTTGATGATGAGTTAGCTTACGGGAGAGGATCTGAAGATTCGCCTGAGATAGGGGGTGAAGAGACATTCCGCAGTGAAACATCTAGGAACTGCTTAAGAGCAGTCTCGTTGAGCTCGTGCATGCAAGTGGCGGGTACTATGAGCTGGTTAGATATGCCATGCTAGGCCTGCAACATGCAGCCTTTTACCCATAAGTGTCTGGAGTTTCGCAGCTCCCTTAGCAACCTATCTACCATCTACTAGTAGCACTCTACTAGTTTGAAGTTTGACAAGTACTCTGACGATGGATCGATGGGGATAACAGAGGTGACTCAAAAACACTCTCTTCACATAAGGTAGTCACCGCGGATGTTTGTCGGGACTCGCCATCTCAAAGTTGATAAGTACTTCGTCGATGGGTATAATAGAGACAACTCAAAGATGCATTTCTGGTTACACCAAATCCGTCAAGTCCTGGTTTGAACTTGCAGTTCCACCAAGCTCACTTGTCTAGAATACCGCGAGAAGGGACCCAACAGGCGTTCTGGGCTGGTGCTTGCGAACATGGGAGATCATGCATCCACGTTGCAATTCTGCCAGCCGGCGTGCGTGGAGAAGCTGTAAGGCGGCGGACCGGACCCGGACACATTCATATTCACGATCAAAGGGTGACTCTCACGAGTATGTGGTAGCTTGCGTCTTCTAGTACGGTAGTAGTACCTTTCTCCGTGTCTCCTGAAGAGGCCCCCTTATCTCTTGAGCTAGTACCACGCCGGGCAAGTGCATAGTCACAATGTGACAATTCCCCGTCGACCCCGATAAATGGCATTATCCTCAATGCTCACAATCCAGATTTCTGCCCTGATGCCAAGGTCCTCATGATGCAGTTCCCAGACTCGATGAGGTGGCCGGTGCGGACGGTAGCGCAGACGGCGGCCTGGGGGGGGACGTTGAAGCACCTGGCATAGATGATGAGCCAAATCGTCACTGCTGCGTTGCTTGACATGAGAGGGGAAGAGATACAAACAAAATAATCATAATGGATATACCAGCAGACGGCCTGGGCGCTCGCGGCAGGTTGCTGGCGCAGCCGCAGCCTCGCTGATGTTGTTCGTATAGATAATATTTCAAATCCATGTTGCTGGTGCTGTTGATGCTCTGTTGCTTGACAAGAAAAAGAAGAGATGCCAATATACAGAGCAAAGGCGGGCTGAGCGCGTATAGTCGATAATCAGTCAAATTGTTGCCAAGGAGAGGCGCGACAAGAGAGGAAAACGACCAACATCAAAACAGACAGGCTTCACCGGCAGATGGGCTGATGAAGACTTCGGGCATGGTATGGTTCCCTCGGCTCATAGTGCCAACATGGATGATTATCCATGCAAACTGTTTGCGGCTGCGTTACTCGACGAGAGAGGAGAAAGAACAACGTAAAAACAGTCAGGTTTCACCAACAGATGGGGACCGGCAATGTTGGCGGCTGTGAACTTCTCTTCGGCATCGGGTGTATCCTCGTCCTTGGAATACAAAATCGCTCAGTTGCGAGGAGAAAGAAATGAGTCGAGGAACTGGCGGGCTGCCTGTGTGGATGATTGGCCAAACTGTTGCCGCTGCGTTATGAAAAGAGAGAGCGAACAGAGAAAAGAAACGGGAGCAATGAGAATTACAGAGTGAAGTTGAACGTAGAGGGGCTGTAAGTAGTGTTCATCTCTCTCTCCTTGGACTGATACTTTGTCGTTAATCACTTCCAATTATACCACTGGGCCTACATATGACGCTGTCAAGGCGGCGAAGGAATACACAGCATTAGTCCTATTGCGCAACGCTTGTCACTCTGTATCATATATACGAGCTGTAATCCGAAATATAAATGCTTCACTTCACAAGCTATCTGAGACTCAGATTGAAGGATTACGATACCAATTTCTTATAGGCATTTGGATGCATCTTATGCTCACGGTGAACGGTGTTTTTTTTTTCCACGCTGGCTAGTAAACGCAGCTTGCATGTAAGTGCGCTCATCATGGGCACCCAAGGACCGGAAAGAGACGTTTGATTAAAAGGAGGAGGAAGAATTGGTGGAGAAGTATGGATTGGGCTGAGGAGAAGGAGGAATCTAAAGAGAACAGAACCGATAGCGGAGGAGCATACTTCAGATATGAATACAGTGTGCGCAGGAAAACCCCAGCCTTGAAAGAGATCCGATGGATATAACAGAAGAGACGTAGACTACCAGGTTTCCAGTCAACAGTTCTTTCACTCCCCACAGTCTAACATATCTTCAGATTCCCACACCATGAACATCGACACCTGAACCAGCTTCAATACCATACATTCCATATGAAATTCTTTTATCATAATGTAATCAAATTTGTCAGGTCTTCCCGAGCAGCTGCAAAGCGGTGAATCGGCCCCACAGCAGCCGGGTCCGCTCCCGGTTGGTTCGGCGCCTGTCCCGGAACTCGGCGAGGGGGGCGGCGCGGACGGCGGTCTCAGGCTGATGTACATTGTGCGCAAGGTGTCATGCGCGTAAAGGCCTCTATCTGCGAAGCGTCGAATTAGAAGGCAGCCTCAGGGCATGTATGTCAATGGAAAGTCAACAAGATGGCCGGACCATTCTAGTACTCACTGGTTCACCTGCCATAAATGCTGTTTGTCGTGTTCCCGACGTTTGTTAGCCTCAAGGCAGCGTCAGAGTGATGATGCAGAAGGGAATCATCAACCTATATTCGAGCGGAGCCAGAAGAGTCCCCCTTGATGAATCGCTTATACAATTCATCGTGTCCAACCTCCCTCTACCTCCACAAGATTCGTCTACCGGCCTGTTGGCCGCGATACGATCGCCTACCTCTTGACTCATGGTGCCTGTAAGACATTGACTCTATGTTTGCTCGAACCACCTTAGTAGGAGCTAATAATACTTACCTTGCGTTAGTAAGTCTTACTAACGATGTTTACGAGAAATAGACACTAAATCTAAGTAAGTGGCACTTATAGTCATCTATATGCAAGTTCTCAACTTGGTAAGTACTACTTCAGCTCTATCCATGACGCTCGAAAACGGGAAGGATATTGCGGCACCAATTTTGGTCCGAGACTTCTCCGTACACATTCTACTCAACAGCTTTATGCCATCAGGTCAGACAGCTTCATGCCATCAGGTCACAGACCCCAACGAGCTCGACAGATTCGCTCGATAATCTTCCTCACTTGAATCCTCCCCGGCTCCCCTTTTTCATAATCGCCTCTTTGTGTTTTGTTTATGTGACCTTTTCCTAATGTGCTGATTGACTTGTCATCCCAGTGGCAGTGCATTCAGTCTCGAGCATCGCAATCCCGAGTCTTATAGTGTGAGACCACAAGGATTAGCAGCTGGAGAACAAGCATCCATGTGGTCGAAGTGGACTGTTAAATGCGGAGTCCAATGTGCTTTTCCCCGGCTCGCAACCGAACCACATGCATCCTATGAAGTATACCAGTCGACGCACTCTCAGCTTCCCATAACGAGTGACTCCAGCCGCTTACTCCTTCAATCATCAAGGTGGCTCTCCTCTGTTCTGATCTGATACAAGGAAACAGGTCGAAGTACTGGTTGCGAGTGCTTCAAGTGATGGATTGCATCGCCGTGAGACTTGATCAAATCACGTAGTAGATGTTCCTCAATAACAGCACATCCGCAGCCATGATATCTTTGTGAGACCTTTTCCCAAGCCTCAATCACAGAGGATGGCATGGTAAATCGAAATGTGCCTCTCCAGGTGAGCATAGGGGGCTGGGACTGATATTTGAAGAGTACCGCGAGTCCCTTTCGTCCGTTCCAAATCTCCATTGTTTTGAGTTTCGGCATCCTCATAGCTGCTCCAGCAGCTGCTTCGAGCAACTCGGTGACATTATTGCGGCTAGCCCCTGGCCACATTAGCTGGGAGGTGAGGGTAAGTGAGGTCAAAGTGTGCCACCAAGTCTCAAGAGGATCGCAAGCTTTGAAGAAGTAATACGCATCAGTCAAGAAGGATGCCGAAAGCGACTCAAGGCCGTGGCTGAGGTAGGCCAACTCCTCACTGATTTTTAAACTGGGGGTTCTTATAAGATCACCTTTCATAAGAGATGCGAAACGGAGGCTGAAATTCTCAAAAAGAACCAGCTTCTTCAGTTTGAACGACGCACTTAAGCCAAGATCTTCCACCAGGTTTTGGTGATCTGTATTACGGAAAAAGAGTGTTAGAAATCCTATGCAAGTTTGACGCTCATATGAAGGCGTTAGCCCACTGCACTTACGAATATCCCAGTTATTCGTCTCTGATGTAGACCACTCCCTCCAAGGCTCGAAATAGATCTCTTCGAGTCTAGGCAGACGGGAAAAGAGGTGAGTAAGTTCGTGTTCAGGCCATCGTCGCCGGGTCTGTTGACGAAGAAGCACTCCCGTCACTACCGGCACGAGTGGTAATGGCTGCAAGAGCGGTATTTCCGCCTCATCACTTTTGGCCCGCCTTTCGTCCCACTGTCTCTCTTTGGCGTCTATTAGTCTGTCGACTCTATCAAGCTGATCTCCCAGCTTTTCTTCAAGAGCCCATCTGTCGTCCAAATAATCGAGAAATTCATCAGGTGACAACGCTTCGACATCAAAATCGGGGGCTGGCCGTAGTTTCCGCTCGATCTTCGTGTATTTCTTTTCCAGCTTCCGAATATGATCTGGAGGGTTGTACAGGAGTTCATCGAACAGTGGGCCAATTTCCCATCTCTTCGGAGCCCGAACGGCTGCCCTTGGAAGTGCTAGTTCGTCGTAGCTACAGGCTTCAGGAGGGAGATCAGGTAAGATGGTCTGGTTTGCGAATCGACCCTCCGTGTCAGAGGGCGAATGTACCCCGATATCGAGAACCAATTTGCCATTTGGCTCCCAATCCCATTTGCTGAGAATAGAGAACAGACTTTGGATTGAATTGACGATTAGATCATTGTCCACCTTTCTAATCCCGAAAAATGAATATTGGTCATATCTCTTCAGTTCGAGGCACAACCATAAGTAGTTCACGCGATGTCGGTTGCGGTAAGTCATGGTATTGAAGTCCGCGAGACACGATGGTGTTAGTGTGATCCGGCCAAAGTTGTGCTGCTCGATGACTTCTTGCCATTCGCGCGATACGGCAGCGAAACCGGCGCAGCTGACGCCATCGCGGAGCAAGATATTCAGGATTATATGCCGGATCTCTTCGGGGAGACGACCCCAACATGCCCGTGGTGTTGTCATTGGAGACATGAATATGGATTCCGTTGATGATTCTTGGGAGAAAGGTGCGGTCCAGCAGGGCGGTTTGTCCATAGCTGAGAGGGTTGTTGTGCCAGAGTACCAAGGAAGAGAACGTAAGAAGCGAGGACCTCTGTAACTGGTATAGAGAGGGGACTCGAACAAAATTTTATCTTGAAAGGAGAATTTTACTCCTTTATACATGAGTTATCAGAGAGTTTATAGGGGGTCTAATAGTAAACTTTGTTGGTAGTCTCAAAGGATCTAGGTTTATCCCGTTAGAAAAGAGTTGGAGCGGATGCCTAATTATGCCTGTAAACTTACTTCCATGTAGTGCATCTGAAAGTCTATAAAAGAAACTGATAGCATAATCCTAGATCAAAACCGAAGATAACCTCCAAAGTGAAGCATTTATCTCCTAAATGTCTTAGGATATAGGTTCAGTACTTAATGGAAGGAACCAATGGTAACATGCAAACTGTCAGTTCTAAGAGGTTGTGTTAGTTGATGGATCGTATAATAAGTGATCGACGAAGAGAGAGAGAGGAGGCAGGTAGGCACCTAACTTACGGTATACCTCAAGGTACCTTAATGAAATAAGCAGAAAAGTCACTCTTGAATACTCTGTATCTACCTACGCGGGCGGGGGTTCCTCTACTTTCAGTTCTCTTTCCACGCATTCTCCTGTCCTCTCCAGCCGCCATTCTGCAGCTCGTTCGACGAACTCTTCTGGCTCCGCTCGATCAAGCAGTTCTAACTTCTAATTGGGCTTCGACACGTTTTCTGACCCCTTGTAAGGCGAACAAACGTCATGCGAACGGCAAGCAGCAGCCATAGCTGACGACCCGGGGGGTGCAGTCTCACCCTCTTATTGACTATATACTAACACATATAGGTTCGCACAGAACTTTCTCCTCAAGAAATAATCGCGGCGCATCTCGATCACGAGCAGCTACTACAACCACCACGTCGGCTGCCTTTACCGAGCTATCTGTTAGTGAAACAGTACTTTGTGAATGGTAACAGCAGGGACAACTCAAGGGCAGCCTACCAGCCTACTTCAAAGGTACACCGAGCCAAAAGGCCGTACTTCCTCAGGCTGCCTTCAAATTCGAGATTCGCAGATGAAAGCCTTTACGCGCATGATACCATGTCCATAGTATTACCAGCCTATCCGCCGGCAGCACATGTGATGGAAGCCTTACAGCTGATGCTTTGAACCCGATCTCCTTAGAACAAAGCTTCCCTAGAACAGTAGCTACAACTCGTGCACAACAACAGTCCCTTGTAGACCGACCCCGACAGCAGCCCCTAGCGGCAACGGCAGTGGGAACTCCATTAGCCAAAGCCTCAACTTGGTACAGCTGACTCGCCGATCGATATCCATGACTTCTCATGAAGTCCTTCAGACATGGTTGACACTTGAAGCGCCAGAATGGGTGGTCCAGAGTGACTTTCAGCCTGCAGGATACGTATGGTAGTTAAAGAAGAAGGTTGGAATCAGGTAGTATCTACTGATTGATACTTCACATAGCAGGTATTTAGTACAGCCTACCAGGGTTGCAAATTCGATCATGCATTCTGGGGGTAATTTGCTGCGGTGAAATGACAATCTCAATCAATCACTACCTGTATTTAGCAATGAAATTAGGGCGAACATCCTCCTTGGCTAGACGATATGGAGAAGTATATAATCTACTGGTAACATTGGAAACCCTTTTAGGTTATGCCACACACATGTGGAAGAGTGACCAGCGGCCGAACAGTCCCGCAAAAGAAGAGGAATAGACTCGGGAGGCAAGTCACAACGCAGCTACATGTCATTAGAATCCAACGCTTAGAGGACTCTTGATTCATTCTCACTTTGCCTAATGACACGTATTGTTAAATTGCTCGGCGGGGCAAAAAGCACGTCTGACTCTTAATTAGTCAACAGTCATACTTCGACAGGAAGGATGCTTGTTCCGTAAATGTCAGCCCCTGGCCCCATCATACAAGACTCGAGATTGTGCCGCATGACACTGAAGGCACGCTTGACACTGTGCAATACGAGTCGGAGCCCAAGATTATCAACGCATCAGAAAGGTGGTCACGGAAACCATCTAGCAACGCGACCGTATTGTGATTCCTTTAGTTCGAGGATCGTATCTGTTGAGTGGATAAACGACATATAGAAGATGAGGAGTTACCGCCTAGCAGAGTTCAATATCTGTTTAATGTATATACCATAAGTTAGTCTCATCGAGGTAGTTATGATCAGCCTCTACCAGGAGGTCAAGCATGGTGTAGCCGGGGCTCTGCACCTCTACTACCAACCACTGCTCGATCTTGGAACTCTCGCAAGCTGTATGATATCATCACTAACAGTGCGACCATACGTAGCACTACATTGTATCCCATACGTTCGAACACTTTGGTTGAAGCGATCATCCCTAGTCACTTTGAGCTACTAGTGGTCGCAGTTGGGTTACAAGCCTCGCGCCTGCAATTGCACTACCTCCCGTCATGCATCCGAGGACTGTACTTGCTAGCCAGTCCTACTTGTTGAGCCATGTGACTGGAAGGAAAGGGCAACAGGTCGTCAGTTGGTGCAGTTGTCCTCAAGATGCATTTGACCCTGAAACAAGTGGTGAATGTCTATAGCCGACAAAGCACAAGAGCCGGAAGCGGAATAACCAGGAAGTCTGGGCACGTGTCCGGACGAGTGGTCTGACCTACGTGATGAGTACCACCACCGGAGACATGCGGGATACGCGTGACTGCGGGCTCCATCAAGTGCCTTGCGGGTGGAAGAGCTCACAGCATATATTGGGCAGATGGATGTTCCTAAGGCTAACAGATTGCCATAGAGATTCTAAAGCAATCCCTAAGACAATCCCTATAGTAATCCCTAAGATAATCCCTAAGGAAATCCCCAAAGAATTATAGTAGGCATAAATTTGGGCTTAGGTAAAATAAAATGAATTGAGGGGGAGATTTCAATCATCGAGTGAGCGTGACTACTTTGAGTACGGATCTGTTTGGGTATCGGACCGTGATTTCGCGGTCTGGAGTCAAAGATTGAGGGTAAAAGACACCCAGTGGTAGTCTCCAAGGGACCCAGAGCAGCATGTAGTAGAATCCCAGTAGATATGCTGTTTGGTCACAGATACAATTTGGGCCATGCACCGTGCTTGAGATCTATACGAACTGTGTTAATGTGCTCCGTCACTCTCGGTCACGTGAAAGAGCCGCACATTCGCTAAGGCGGCCGTGCCCCCACCCCGGCTTAGGGTCTCCGCCCACCAAATCGCAGGAAAAAACCCAGGTGAAATTTATCGCGGGCCCAAATCGCAACCTCCTACTCCATCACCAATTCCAACGCCGCCCGACGACCCAGGTTAGCCCACCAACGCCCTCACATTGAGGTTCTCCCAGCGTCTCCCAGACAATCACTGACTCGATCCCGCAAACAGGTCCAAGTCCCACCTTCAAAATGGCTTCGCGACCTACCGTCTCCATCATCGGCAAAGATGGCAAGCCCACGGGGGCTACCCACACCATGCCCGCCGTCTTCACCAGCCCCATCCGACCGGACATTGTCCAGGAGGTTCACAAGGGAATGGCCAAGAACAAGCGTCAGCCGTACGCTGTGAGCGAGAAGGCTGGTCACCAGACCTCTGCCGAGTCTTGGGGAACTGGTTAGTGACGAACTTTCCTATGCGAGCTTTGGGGGATTTTTGTGCATGGAACGGCTGCACGCAGCGGCTGCGGAACATGGAACGAGAATGCGCCTGGGACTCGTGAAAAAGAATGTATGAATGGGGGCTGACAAGAAAACTTCACAGGACGTGCTGTTGCGCGTATTCCTCGTGTCTCCGGTGGTGGTACTCACCGTGCCGGTCAGGCTGCTTTCGGTAACATGTGCCGTTCTGGACGCATGTTCGCCCCTACCAAGATCTGGCGCAAGTGGCACATCAAGATCAACCAGGGCCAGAAGTGAGTTCCCTCGAAACGCTGGATGCGAAACCAAAATACTAACTTACGAAACAGGCGATACGCTACTTGCTCCGCCCTGGCTGCTTCTGCTGCCCCTCCTCTGTTGCTCGCCCGTGGCCACCAGGTCATGTCCGTCCCTGAGGTCCCCCTGGTCGTAGACTCCGCCCTCTTCGAGGCTGGTGGTCTCGCCAAGACCGCTGCTACTCTTGGTCTCCTCAAGGCCATCGGTGCCGGCCCCGATATCGAGAAGGTCAAGGCCTCCAAGAAGCTCCGCGCCGGTAAGGGCAAGCTCCGTGGCCGACGTCACCGCCAGCGCCGTGGTCCCCTCGTCGTCTTCGACCCCGAGGTCGACGGCAAGGAGCTGATCACTGGTTTCCGCAACATCCCCGGTGTCGAGACCTCCCCCGTCACCTCCCTCAACCTCCTCCAGCTGGCTCCCGGTGGTCACCTCGGACGATTCATCGTCTGGACCTCTGCTGCCTTCAAGGCCCTCGACGACATCTACGGATCCACCACCGAGCCCTCGGCCCACAAGCGCGACTTCCTCCTGCCCTCCAACGTTGTCTCCCAGGCCGATCTGACCCGGTTGATCAACAGCTCCGAGATCCAGGGTGCTCTCAACGCCCCCAAGGGCGAGGCCATCACCCGCCGCGCTGCCGTTCAGAAGAAGAACCCTCTCAAGAACAAGCAGGTCATGTTGCGCCTCAACCCCTACGCCACGGTCTTCGCTGCCGAGTCGCAGAAGAAGCAGGAATAAATTCTCGACGTGCTGGGTGCGCAGCGTGTCAGGAGGTTCTAGGTTGCGGGGATTGCATGGTTTGATATCGAGGCGTAATGGCTTCTGGAAGGTTGAGCTCGTAAAATGAACACTTTGAGAGTTTGGACTCTTATTATGAAATCCCGTTCCGCACTTGGCGCTGATCTTCTTGTTCCCCATCGTGTGACATGCTATTGTTATCATTGAACTCTATACGTATCGTCGTTTTATCGTCTGCATCCATCCAACAGCGCCGCCATGTTACACATGTCATCACTCCATTCAAGATTCTTCAACATCCAATTGGACCGCCCAGATTCTCCAAACCCTCCATCTCCATAACCTTGGTAGACGGCATCTCCTTGACATACTTCTCCATCTCCTCCACCTTCTTCACCTTCCAAAACTTCTGCAGCGCCGTAGCAAAGCGCAACGACCCGCCATCGACGTTCTCCTCCGACTCGGCCGCGAAGCACACGCGGACATACGCCCACCCCCGCTCGATGAGGATCTCGGGCGTGGCGCTGAACATGGCTCCGGGCGCGCCCAGCACCAGGTGCGGCTTGTGCGTGCAGAACATCAGGAAAGCCGTGGCGAGCACCGGCCCGTCGAGGTATGGCACCACGTCGCCCTCGGCGCGCCACAGCGGGTGCGACTCGAAGTGCACGCGGATCCAGACGAACATGCCACCGCGGGGCCAGTCGAAGGAGATGAGGCGCGTCTTGGTGATGACGCCCCAGTCAGCGTCGGCGTCGCGCACGGGGGTCGACTGCTTCAGCTCGAAGGCGTGCGCGTCGAGGATGCTGCACATGCGGTTCATCCGCCGCTCGTACTCGCCGCGAAGGCCGGCTAGCCAGCGTACCCAGCCGTCCATGTTCCAGCCGCGGAAGGTCAGCTTCTCGCGCGCGGAGAGGTTGCGGAAGAGGTCGGACGGGCCGGGCTGTGGGCCCATGATGAGCTCGGCGACCATGGACTGCACGAAGCCGGAGGGTTGCTGGGTGGTGACCTCGGTGATGCTGCGTGGTGTTAGACAGGGTGGTCAATGAGTGGTAGGTTGAGTGTTAGTGGATGCTTACCGCTCTAGGCGCTCGATGAAGGCGGGCTGCGTGGTGATCCAGCCGAGACGACATCCAGGGGCGATGGTCTTGGAGAAGGTATCCAAACGAATGACCCGACCCTCGGTATCGACGTTGAGATACGAAGGCACCAAGGAGTCGATGAAATCGTACCCGGTGGATGTGGCTCGATATTGAACCTCGGTCGCTTCCGGAGTCTGCAAGCCTCTCGACTTTGCCTCCTCTGTCACCGCAGAGGGGAACTGCAGATACCAGTACGGATCATCCTCGACAATCAGGATGTCATACTTGCAGCACAGCTTGTAGATGTCCTTCCGCCTCTGCACCGACAGCACGCCGCTCGTTGGGTTATGACCCATTCTACAAACACCAGTCAGCGTTACATCACACATACGACTCTTCTAAGCATACTCACGTCACGGAATATATGAAGTGCGGCCGCCGGCCCTTGGAAAAGTCCCAGTTCTCCAGCACCTCCTCCAGCCCGCCAGGTCCATCAGCCAACATGCCCTGGCCATCAATCTCCACGGGCACGACCTGAACGCCCTTGGGCCGGGCCTGCGTCAACACATTCCCGTAGACGAAGACCTCGCACAGCATGCCCGGGCGGTCGGCCACGGGATCGTCGGGCCCCCACGGGTCGACGATGAGCTCCAGCGTCTTGGAGAAGCCGTCGGTGCTGCCGCACGTGAGGATGATCTCGGCGCCGCCGTTGTAGGGCACGTCGTGCAGCACGTCTCGCGAGAACTGGCGGATAAAGGAGTGCAACGGCGGGAAGCCGCGCGAGGTGCCGTACTGCAGCGCCACGGAGAGGTCGATCTTGCGGAGGGGGTCGGCCTGCGATGTGGTCTTGGGGACGGTGATGTGCGCCGCGGCGGCTGGGTCGACGGGCTTGGAGGAAAATGAGGAGGAAGATGATGAGAGAAGCTGCTTCTGCTGGTCCTCTTTGTGCGGCGCATTGGGCGTGGGCTTCCAGCGTTGGGGCTGGGCGACTTGCGCTTCGAGCGTGTCGTAGGGGAAGTACTTGACATTGGGCATGCCTATATCACGATGTGCCGTGTCAGTCAACCGTCTACTTTTCGCATCCTCCGCAGCATCACGGCGACGACGAACGGGGAAAGCTACACACCACCAGCGAGGTTGCTAATCCCCGGGATCTGGAAGAACTGGTAAAAGCCCTTAATCTGACTGGCCGCCCTCGACTTGGTCACGGCCGACCAGTGATGCGAAAGATCTCGCGGCGGAGGCGGCGCCGCGGTGGTGAGGCTCGGTGAGGTCATGGCAGCGGCGGCCGGTGAAGCTTGTTTTGGCAGCGGGAGTCTTCCGTTCGATGAGATGGAAGTATCCGAATTGCACAGGTTAACTAAAACTTGAATCTTCAGGATACAACTATCACGAGCTTCAGATTAGGTATGTATGTATGTATGAAAAAGAACAAGAAACTCCAATCCCCGTTCCTTCGCTCGCCTACTCCCTTGCAAGGCCAAACTCCCCTCCGTCTTGGGAATGGGCTGCAACGTACATTAGACTGCCAACAAGCCCATTACAAATCCATTCTTGGCCAACTCCGCCTTGTCCGCTTCTCGCCATCGCCATCCCTCCTCGGCGCTCATAGACCGGGCGATTAGATAACGGCACACGCACGCACGCACGCGTCAGGGATATCTGCTGGGGCTTGTCCTGTTCCAGAATGTCGGGGATGCTCCAATCATGGCGGCACGGGCGAATAGGCTCAGATGCGGCCGCGATGGCGAGATAAGAAGGTGGAAGCTTGGCCGTGGAGCCCGCACTAGGATCCAAGGATGCCTTCGCCTAGCTGAAAGCTCCCGAAGGTGGCGGGGACGATGATGGGAAAGTCGGGAAGCGTGTTAACGCAAATGGGTGGTGGGGACATGGCAGCGTGTTAGTGCCCGGGACGAAGACGTCTTTGCTGTGTCTTCCACCTCATCGACAAGGGACAGCACATCTTTTCTTCTCATGCAGGAGCATCACCCTCAACCGTAAATAGCCGTAGCCTTGGCCACAAAACGACTTCATTCAATTCTCATTATAATCATCCAGTCCAACTTTTGTAACATGCGATTCCTGGTATAACTCCCGTCTACCGTCTAGGTAATCCCCTCACGTATAATCACGAGCCCGAATCCGCGGTTGACCCAATTCTTTCCGAATCTCATCCAACTGCTCCAGCCCCGTCTGCGGCCTCTTCTTCTTGGACGTCCGCTTCCCGGGCTTGGTGAAATTACCGAGGAACTCATCCATGATGCCGTCAAAGTCGCTTCGCAGCGGCCCGTCAATGGTCGACATCGTGGATACGGCCGACACGGAGCCTAGGTCATCGTCGAGCTCTTCATTGTACCGCTCCTCGATCTTGTCGAACCGCGCGTCTAGTAGCGTCATTTGCTCGGTCCGCACCATTGACGACGAGGACATGGAGTAGCTTGAGGCATCTGTCAGTGCGCCCTTGCGCTTCTTTCGCTTGCCGCCGTTGGTCGTCGTCGTCCACGTGGAGTGTAGCTCGGAGTGTGCGGCTGGGGCGAGCGGTGCTTTGCCGGTCTTTTGTTCTTTCTTGAACTGATTGAAGTCGGCCATCCAATCCTGTGAGGGACCCTCGTCGGGGTGTTCGCCCAGGGCTTGGACGAGATCTGGGATTGTGTCGTCCTTGTACTCCTTGTTAGGTTTCGCCGTGTGGTCCGACTCCCACCCTTCATCGTCATCGTCGTAGTATTGCGCCTCCTCGAACTCAAAGTCGTCCAGCTCGCGGCCGTCCTTTGCCAACTCCTGAAACACCTCGTCGTCCTCGTCCACAAAAGCGTCGTCTTCTAACGCCTCGAGCACCTCACGTAGTCGCGGATCCATGTCTGGTTGAAAGCCTTTGAGAGAGTCTGGGATTTCTTGCTGCGCCTCGTACGTCGTCCGCGTGAGGTTTTTTGATGGCAAGATCTCCTCATCAAATAGGTCACCCGACTTTTCCTCCAGACCCATCTGCTTCAGCGCACTCTCCAGCGATTCCTTCTGCTTGCCCTTGCCCTTATCTGCTTTTGACGTCGACTCGACAAAGACGACATCGCCTGATCCGGCGTTGAGGTCTCGTAGATGTTGCATGTAATCATACTCGGTGTCGTCGTAGTACACGCCGTAGCTGGCGGCTTCGCCTTCGTTCTCGCGGATGCTCTCGGCTTCGGACCCTAATTCTGAGGCGAGATCGTCGAGATGCTTTGACTTGGCTGGTCCACTCTTGCCCGCGACGGGGTTGAGCACCATGGAGGGCGCATTCTCATCGTGGATGAGGGGGTCGTTTTGCGGTCGGTGGACGAGGGTGAAGTGCTGAGCGGACTTTTTGTCACTGGCCGCAACGAACGTTAGCAGGGTGATATGCGCAGGTCATCCCATATAAGCACTTACATCCATTTACCACGAGCCATCTTGGCGGTTTCTTGAGAACGTGTTTATTTCGGCGAACGTACGAAGACAGAAAATGAGGAATTCGAGGTTAGGCCGCGACGACGGCTCACAAAGGTCGACAGAAATCTTAGCGGGGTTCACGAAAATAAATCTTATCGTGAGAATACAGTAATCAAGTAATTAACACGGTATAATGTGTGAAGATCGTGGCACAAATACAGTGCCAGTATTCTCGGCGAACTGTAATCCCGAAAATTTGCCCCTCCATCGCAACATTAATCAGCGGGGCAATGGATGGTGACCTCGCCTTCAGGCGCTCATGGAGGGGGATTCTAGACCCTGCTTCTACATGCATTTCGGATATAACCCAGATATTCGAATAAATACTACCTGATCTAGAGTATCACACCCCGCAGAATACCGCCAAAATGCCGATGCCAAAGTCCAAGAAGTCGGTCGGCTTGGGGAACACCCTCATGAACGACCGCTTTGGGAAGGGCAAAGGCTCAGACAGAAAGCGAGCGACAGCCGTTACACGGACGAACCACGCAACAGGCGAGCAGTACCTCGTCAACGACAAGAAGGATGCTGCCTGGGTCAAGATGCGCTCCGTCACCGAGCAGGGCGCCCTAGACGAGTTTCTGTCCACGGCCGAGCTGGCCGGCACCGACTTCACGGCCGAGAAGATGAACAACGTCAAGATCATCCACACGGACCAGAGAAACCCCTATCTCCTGTCCTTTAACGAAGAGAAGGAGATGTTGGGCAAGCACCGTCTTCACAGAGGCCGTCTGACCGTGCCCCGGAGACCCAAGTGGGATTCCACCACCACCCCCGAGGAGTTGGACCAGAAGGAGCGCGAGGCCTTCCTAGGCTGGAGACGCGGGCTCGCCGAGTTGCAAGAGAACAACGACCTCCTCATGACACCTTTTGAGCGAAATCTCGAGGTCTGGCGGCAGATGTGGCGAGTCATCGAGCGTTCAGACCTGGTCGTCCAGATTGTCGATGCCCGAAACCCCCTGCTTTTCCGATCCGAGGATTTGGAGCACTACGTCAAGGCTGTGGACCCCAAGAAGGAGAACCTGCTGCTCATAAACAAGGCCGACATGATGACAACAATGCAGCGCAAGGCCTGGGCTAAGTACCTACGGGAGGCGGGTATCGTGTACAAGTTCTTCTCGGCCGCGCTGGCCAAGGAGATCAACGAGGCGCGAGATGCGGAGAGCGACTCGGATGACGAGCCCCAACCTGGTCCGTCGTCAAGGCAGGAGGAGAAGAAGCCTGTGGACGAGGAGACGTCAGGAGAGGTCGAGGCTGAGAAGGAGGGAGCTGCTCTGGCTGAGGAGGAAGAGGACGATGAAGATACACAGATTCTCACCGTGGAGGAGTTGGAAGACATCTTCCTCAAGCACGCGCCAGCAGACGCAGGTAAGCATCATCCACCTCGTCACTGTCAATCTTGACCAGTATACTGACTTTCTCTCCGTAGGAGCGGACCACAAGCTCCAAGTCGGCCTCGTCGGCTACCCCAACGTCGGTAAGTCGTCGACCATCAACGCTCTCATCGGCGCCAAGAAGGTGTCCGTCTCCTCCACGCCCGGCAAAACCAAGCACTTCCAGACCATCCACCTCAGCGAGCGTGTCATTCTGTGCGATTGCCCCGGTCTCGTCTTCCCCAACTTCGCTACCACCAAGGGCGACCTCGTCTGCAACGGCATCCTGCCCATCGACCAGCTGCGCGAGTACACGGGCCCCGTCGGGCTCGTCACCCACCGCGTGCCCCAGCGGTTCCTCGAGGCCATCTACGGCATCAAGATCGTCACCCGTCCGCGCGAGGAGGGCGGCAACGGCCGTCCCACCGCCGCCGAGCTGCTCCGCGCCTACGCTAAGGCCCGCGGCTTCCAGACCACCGGCCTCGGCCAGCCTGATGAGAGTCGCGCCGCCCGCTATGTCCTCAAGGATTACGTCAATGGAAAGATCCTCTACGTCGAGCCCCCGCCCGACATCGAGGACGCCGTCGCCTTCAACAGCGAGCTCTA
>JAANBC010000062.1:0-97398 GCA_014621405.1 Stylonectria norvegica | reverse complement strand
AGGTGCTTGGCCAGCGAGGGAGCGGCGCCGAAGAAGCTACGGGCTCCGGCGGGCGTGCGCCATAGAGGGCGGAAGGCGTTCTGCATCATGGCGTTGCCATTGTTGTTGAGGGCTTGGTTGAGTCTGGTAGACTGTGATATGTCGTCGCAGCCGTGTTGTTGATGCTATGCATATAACCGTGATATGCCTCGGCCAGCAAACCGACTTATATATGCCTATAAGCATAACATAGTGCTGTAGAGGCACGTGAGCCCTCAGTATGGAAACCCGATCACGAACTTCTACTAGACATTCTCAATACTTCCTGCGGTACCTCCAGTAGCTGTTATTAAGTAGTAATTGAAAAGAAGAACTATTACTATTAGCCACATGTCTATGTGCACGAAAAGTCGTGCGCAAAACTGCCGCATCTGCCAAAGATGTATACTGCACGTGACGAGGCCGCGGCTTTCCGTAAGTTTACCGCGCGCGTGGGGCGGCCCGGCCGGGTGGTGTGTGTGGCGCATCCGGGGTGGGGAGCGAAGGAGGCCTCGTTCAATTTCCGTGGCGGCCGGTGAAACTCTCCTGGATTTTGTTATTCCGACCACATCGCTGCGACCGACGACAGACTCAAAGGACTACGGACGACGACAATTGAATAGCGCGGATTTCCAGATCGACGACGACGCTGCCGCTACTCCCAAATACGAGTCTTTCAACGATCGAATCAAGCACACACGCCACCGAGTCCAACATGTCGCTCTTCGGACCCTTTCGGAAGTGGTTGGCCCTCAAGCAGTACCAGCTCGAGGTGACCTTCAGCGTTTACATGTTTACGCCGTGGGAGAAGTTCTTCTTCAGTATGTCTCACCTCGACCTCTCCCCCATCCCTCCGGCGTCCCGTCTTTCCAGAGATGCTGACCATCCCCCCTCTGCAGGCTCCATTGTCTTCCTCCTCTTCAGTCTCACCTTCATCGCCGCATGCCTGTACCTCCCGCACCACCTGTCGTTCCTGTTCGAGCGTGCCTGGTACTACATCAACGGCGAGCACATCCAATTTGCCGAGGCGGCGCGTGAGGTCGTCAAGGAGATGTCGGAGGCGGTGATCCACGAGACGGCTGCGAGGGAGGCGGTTGAGACGGTTGTTCGCGAGCTGTGAGGATTGGCATCGTGCGTGGAGCTACATATGGTAGGGGACATTGTGTGCCGTGAGCGTTGTGGTCAGTGGTAATTTGGGACGGTCAAAGGATTTTGCGGCGTTGGGGACCTGGGCATGGATGCAGAGAATACTTAGCCTAGCATGGCATAATGATAATATATGATATACTCTAGCACTCACGGTCCTTCTTGCACCAGACGGTACTTGCCATGATGAGCAACTTTTCAAGGAGGGTAGAATGCAGCATGTTCAAGGGATGTCAAGAGTGACCTAAGGCATCCGCATGGGATACGAACCAACTGGCACAAACCGCAGCCATATTCTTCCCAATAACCAGCAAAACCATGACCTAGGACCCCTTGGTTTCTAGATATTTTTCATTAAATCCATAAACCCGCAGCGTGGTATCCTCCCCGGCAACCGCCAGCTCAAACACACCGTCTCGCGAGGCCGGCCGCCACGCGAGTTGCAGCACCGCCTTGGACGAGCAGAATCTGCACGCGCACGATTAGTACAGTCTTTCAATACCCTTTTTCCAGTTCACACAGATACTTACGATTCGCACGCAGGCTTCTCAACCACCTCAAAGCTGCTTTCGTTGATGAAACATAAACTGAGGCGCCCGAGCTCTGTACCCACGGCGAGGACGAGCGTCCCGTCGAGGGTTTGTGGGAGGAAGTCGACTGCTGTTACTGAAGCATCCAACTTGAGCGCCGCCGCTTGCACGAACTGGAACTTGCCGTTCTCACTCGGTTGCGCTGCCCAGATCCGAACCTGTTTATCGCGGCCGGCCGTAGCGAAGATGGGTGTTGTGGACGGCGCCCACGCCGCGTCGAGGATCATCCGCGTGTGGCCCTTGGGGTTGGCCTGTAGGAGCGTATACGCCGCGTCGCTGTCTCCGTCCCGCTCAAACACGGCCCATTGCCGATCACGGCCTACGCTGAGAAGGTACGCGTCGTCAGCGGAGAAGCGCAGCCTGGTGGTTGTCAAGGCGTGCGCCGTCAGGGGCGGGCGCAGCTCCGTCCATCGGTCCGTCTCGAAGAGGCGGATGACGGCGTGGTTTGTCGAGCTGGCTTTGCAGGCGCTGGCGACGAGGCGGCCGTCGTTGCTGGTGGCGAGACAGGAGATCTCGTAGCCGTGACCGTAGAGCTTCTCTGTCTCGGGCCACAGGGTATGGCGCGAGAGCGTCTCCTCGAAGGGCGGGTGGTCGAGGGCAAGGTGGGACTTTCTGACGATCGAGGCCGGGTCCATGGCGTTGTGGTCACGGTCGTCGACGGGTTGAATCTCGTGGTCGTCCTCGACGGCGTCGATGGCTTTGTTAGAGAGCCCGAGGACAGGCATGTTAGCTGCGTCGGGCATGTCGTCCATGTTCACAGCTCCGATGCCTCCAAGGCGCGTGAGCATAGATGCCACTGCTTTAGGTTCGCTAAAGACGCGCATGAGCTTCTCGTCGGCGCCGGACACGAATTGTGAGGTCCCGAGGGAGTCGATGCAGTTGAGGTCATAGCCGTGGATTTGAGGCCGCGACATCTCGTGCCAGGTATCGCCTCCTGGACCTTTCCACCGCGCGTGAAGTCTGGTGGTTCGATCTGAGCTCGTGGAAAGGAGATAATCGCCGTTCTTCGCCCACGAAATGCCCGTCACGGCCCAAGTGTGTCCTGTGGTGGCTACGGACTGCCGCCAAGAGTCTTCCGATGTGACGTACTCCCAGCGTCGCCAGCTTCCAGTTCCGCCCAAGCAAGCCACCGACTTGCCGTTAGGGGACCAGAGGCCCGTCCAGAAACCTCCCGTGCTTCCCGTTGCTGTGGTGGCGCCCTTCTCCCTGCTAATTTCTCCCAGTCGAGCCATGCTCAACCAGATGCCAGAACCGGGATCCGCCTCCCATATCGCAAGAGAGTTGTCTGCTGAGGTGGACAGCAGCTGTAGCGTTCCTTCGACGTTCCTACACCAGCGCGCGCTGTAAATCCAGTCCTCGTGTCCCAGGAGTAGAGCCTCAAAGCTGACGGAGAAATCCTTTCCGGCAGCCTTGAGCCGATGGGCTTTGTTTGATGGCGACTTGCCTGGTAAAAAGGCGTCGGGGTCGTTGTCAGCTGCGGCAAGGGCTGGGATATCTTTGCCTTGATGTATTCTCCAGATGCGAACGTACTTGTCTTGGCTCGCCGAGGCCAGGAGGATATCACCACCAGGCTTAGTAGACTCGTTGGCGAAGCTTAAGGACCTGACCCAGCCCTCGTGGCCAGATAGTGTAGCCTGGACTTGGAACTCGAGGCCCTCCGTTTGCGCTGCTGCTGTGAAGATTTGAACGGTATCCCTTGTTCCCGCAGCTGCCAGGACGAAGACGTCGCCATCTTCGTCAAGAACAGTCAGAGACAAGGCCAAGGGAAAGTACTTTGGCGCAGTTTTCATGGTTTGCAACAGCTGTAAATGATCATCCTCATAACTCCAAATCCTGATAGTTGCGTCGGCGCCGCCCGTTGCGATGATCCATCTCGGGGTCGAGGTCTCCACGCGCCAGGCCGTTATGCAGTTGACAGCGCCGGTGTGCTCTGCCGAGCTCTGTATGGGTGTGAAGTCCTCTCCGTTGCGAGGTGCTTTCCACACAATGAGAGTCTTGTCGTCGGAGCCACTGAGGAGATATGTCGAGACATCGCCATCACGCTCTGGCAGGAAAATGACTGATTTGACCGACTCTTTGTGACCCTTTAGAAGTCCAGTGATTCCCTTCTGCGGCTCCAGCTACATTTACTATTAGCTAACCTCGTCGTACTTGGTTTGCCCAAGAGTCTCGCAGCGGTGCCAGAACTGTACACTCACCGATGGCCGCCACAAAGCGACATTGACGTCGGCGCCAAAGGCCAAAATGCCTCCGCTGCTCCAGTCCGCCACAGCCGTCTGCCTGTTGGCCCCGGTCGACAAGTACTCTACCGAGACGGGTTTGTCGCCCATATCCCCTGATTTGTCGAAGGCGCCGTAGATGTGAGTCTGAAAATTGTGTCCATGGCGAATGCTGATTGGCTGCGTGAGCTTGACGTTGAGATCTGGGTGTGCTTATGTCATCGCGCGTGGTTGCTTCGCAGCCTCAGCCTCGATGGAAGAAGAATGGCTTCTGCATTCTGCATTCTGCATTCTACGTCGACCCTCTCTCAGCGCCACTGCATTGACGGTTATTTTGCCAGTTTCCAGCGGAGTGGGTGCGATTGAGCAGTGGCGCATGGCCTAAGCTTACAAGATACGGGGCATTTGGCGCGGCCGACTAGGTTCTAATCCCGTTTCTATTCCCTGTCCAACAGTACCTTATCCATCCTGCAACGCCTCAACACCACCATCAACCATCCCCAGATCGAGAGCGAAACACAACAGAAGCAAATATACAAAAAGCAGCGCACCATAGCATAAACCCCCCCAACTCGTCGACATGGCTGCCCAGACGAAGCCACAGCTGTCTCTCGCCATCGAATTTTCGTAAGTCTGTTAGTCTTTGTGAGCTGTCAGTTCATCTTCTTTGCCGTGAGCCCAATCAACACCATCACACGACGACCGAAGCCTCTAGCTGCTTCGTCTTTCCAGCCCTGTCCCTGAAATCTGAAGCGCTCCCGTTTGCTCTCATCTCTCTTCTCTCTCGATACTCAAACTCCCCTCCCCTGGCTTTCTGCGCTATACGGAAACTAATGCGTCGACTTGTGAATCAGCGGCGGTCTTGAGATGCTCTTCTCAGACCAACGACAACTGGCGCTGGCGATTCCCGCCTTGGACAAGGATGGCCGGCCGGCAAACATCGCCTATCTCATCGAGTACCTGTGCCAGAATGTCATGGAGGACAGTCGCCAGGAGCTATTCGTCCTGGACAACCATCTGTACGTGTTGGTCCGCCGTTGCTGGTTGCAGTCTCCTTTCCAGTCCTCCCCCCCCTTACGTCGCTCCCCACAAACTGGCCCCCTCCCTGCTACGCCCACTCCCCTCAGCTGCATGTCCCGGCATTCCAGTCGAATTTTCACGCTTGTCTATACATCCCGACATATCTTGTCGAGTTTGTTCTCTCCTCCTGAGTGTATCCCTCCTCACTATGCGAGCCTTGCGGCTGATGAGATGACGACAGTCGCCCCGGCATCCTAGTTCTGATCAACGACGCCGACTGGGAGCTCGAGGGCGAGGAGGCCTACGAGCTCCAGAGCGGTGACAATATTCTCTTTGTCTCAACGCTACACGGTGGCTAAACCCATGGCCTTGCCCGTCTCACCATCAGCCACTCGTCAACGTCTCCCGAAGACATGTGGCGACTTTCCCTTGCATGAGATGAAATTGAGGCGGGAGGAAGATGAAGCAGATGCTCACTCGGGTCGGGCCTTCAGCTAGACGGGCGACTGGCGCAGGCATCTCTCAGGCAGAACGACAAAGGATTTGCCGTCCAAAGCACCCCATAATCTCTCTATACCGTCAGCGTCAACTCGCAATGTATGTCGGTCTTTACTTCGCCACCTTCTTTGAAACGCCAGCATCAGTCACAACGCTTCGTACAGTTCGCCCAGGTCTCCGCCTCGCTCCACGTCCCTGAAACCACATTTGACGGGAGCCACACGTTCTCTCAGTCCGCCACTCCGACCCAATCGCCAGATCTACGACTACGGCCCGTCCATCTTGCATGGCTGGAGCCAGCCAGCCCCGTGTGCTGTGGGCGCTGGAGATGGCGTGCGTGCGTCTCGCGTCTCGTCCCCCAGGAACCACCAGTGGACGCCGCTGGAGAGGTTCGCCCGCTGCATGCGGCGGTGAGTCCTTGCTGCAGACGCAACGGGCACTGCTGTCTGGCATCCTAACGTTCCATGACATCGTACATCGTTGACGAAGCCCCGATCTGAGATGATGGCTGGCTCTGCCATGGTCGTTGGGGCGGTGAATCTGCAGTCTTCCAGCCACATCCTCAGCGGGCGCGCCAGATCGAGAACGACTTGCAGCGCTTCCAATCCACGGCACTACTGTAGGTCCACCTCGAAACGCCGCAACACCTGGCAAAGACTCGCAGGAGACATCGACGATGGGTGCTTCTAGCTAAGAATGACATCCAGTATCTTAAAAATCTCTACTACACGCACCACCCAAGCACCCCACGTACCCGTACCCCCAATCTTAGATCCTTCGCTTGTGTTGGTGCCCAAGTATCTCATGCCAGCCCAATCTCACTCATCTAGATTTGAAGCACTTGGGAGAGCTATTCGTAGGTGATACATTTCAGATGGCTGCATGACATCTGCTCTAATTAGTCGGGAGCACTCCGTCCACCATGCTCCGCATATGTACGCCAGCCTGTCCATCATCATCGGTCTAGCCATGCTCCCACATAAGTGTGTAGCCATAGATGCTTATATCGTACAGCCGCTTGATTCCAGCAGGGACAAGGCACGTCAATCTGCTGTTGGTTGATATTGTCCGATAAATTCATCTACACTATAGGCACCCCGAGTGCTGGTGTCCTCGATATTGGATACTAATCCTATGCCCATGTCTTGCTCAAAAGAAAACGGCCCCCAGACCGACCATCCCTGATGCTCCGTCCTCTAGAGTCTAACAACCCGAGTACATGATGCACTAATACTCCCACGGGGTCTAGAAACCCTATGCAGCCTGCGCTTCCATTCCCATTTCAAAGGCCCAGGCCATCTGGGCCTTGCCAGCCAGCCAGCCCATCCCAAATCCCACCGCAGAATAAGAAAGAACCCGACTCAAAATGATGAGAAAACCCCCCCCGCGGACGAAGCCGCTTTTCCTAGTGCCAGTCCAGACTAAACAGTCTGCGCTTAAGTCCCCGGCGGACCATGAACCAGGCCACCCAGCCAAAATTCTCCCTTGCGTCAACACCCAACCAACCTCGGCGCCCACCAAGAAAAAAGTCCGATTAGGGAAATCATGTTCGTTCCACATTGTACAAGAAAATCGATCGTAGATAGTAATAAAGAGAGCAAAGAGCAGAGAGCAAGCATGTTTGGTATCAAAAAATGCGTCGCACCAAAAGGAAAAATAGGGAAGAAGGAACAGCCGGAAAGGGTGAAACCCACTGCAAATCTCAAGAGAAGAAGACGCAATGATAAGAAAGAAAGAAGACACATTCCCAATTTTGCCAGTTTCTCGGCGGGTTTCTTTGCTCTTTTGACTTCCCATTTGTCGTGTAAAATGTTTGTTTCTGTCTTGTGGCAGATGCGGAGATACTGCCATGTGATGTAGCTATTAAGGAGCCTTCGCAGCAATTCATGCTGATGTGCCTCCGTTGCTGTGTTTTTTCATAGTCGCCATGGCCTCATCGCTCCAATTATTGTTCGGAATCCCACTGATTCCTTTGTTTGTTGTTTCTCTTGTTGCGGTTGTTGCTCTTGTTGCTGTAGCCTATCGTCATCTCATCGTCACTGTTTGACCTTTTCAATACATGCGCTCGTTGAAGGCCATGTGGCGAGCGTGCTCATCCTCATACATCATGGCGCCTTGGTTTGACTGCTGCACGCTGTGATCGCCCTCCATGTCAAACATCTCATAGCCACCAGCATGAGCTTCTCGGGGCATGTTGTTCATCATGTGAGGCTGGCCACGGCTCATGCTATAGGCTGCAAGGCTACCCGGGTGGGAAAGGCCATGATGCTGATGGTGAGAGACTTGCTGTGGGGGAGGGATCTGCGGGAGAGGATATTGTGCAGTCATTGTGGTGGTGATGATCGGAGAGTGAGAGGCCGCCTTGTTTTTGCGCTCTGCGACAGTACGAGCTTTCCCACGGCCCTTGATGCCTTTGTTGCTGTTTTTGTAGTGGGTCGCAAAGTACTCGAACAGCTCACGGTCAACCTCGGGCACTTCCTCGCCAGACGCGAGAATCTCCGCAAATCTCGTAGTGAGATGCTTCAGAGTCTTCTTGTGGAAGTTGTTCTGGTGGGTCTTGACGGTGTTAGCTCTATGCAATGCAGGCGTGCAGACGAGAGGGGTAGTTGCTCACCTTCATGTTTCCGAGCTGAGAAAAGGTCTTGTTGCAATCGTCAAGCTTGCAGATGAACGGCTTCAGACCCTGGTGGGTCTGTTCATGAGCACGAACATTGCCTCGTTGCGCGAAGCGTCGTCCGCACTTGTCACACGAATAAGGGCGCTCGCCAGTGTGGCGGCGAACATGTGTCTGTTAAGCCGTCGAGTCAGTGATCTGTCTTATATTGTGGCGGTGTATTGGAAGAAGCTTACCTTGAGGTTTCCCATTTGGGAGAAAGTGAGCTTGCAGCCGGGATAGTCGCAGTTCTGAGATCGCGCATGTCAGTTGGGTGGAACCCGTCGTCAATAGAAGCGTACACTTACATAGGGCTTGTCGCCCGTGTGTGTCCGACGGTGGATGTCGAGGTGGGTCTTCTGCGTGAAGCTCTTGTTGCAGCTAGGGCCATTGCACACATATCTCTTCCTGGATACTTTGTCCTCACCCTGATCAGGCGTCGTCAGTCCCGAACTCTCTTGACTCTCGTGGTCGAAGCCTACCTCAGAGATGGCCGAGACGGCCGAGACTGGCGACATGCCAGGAGTGAGCGGCAGTTGGGCATCCTCAGCAGCCTGCTTGTCGGCCCTGCGTTGAATGGCTTTCATCAACTCGTCAACCTCGGTATCAAAGTTGACTTGGTCCTCGGGGTGGATAGTCTCGTTGGAGGTGATGGTCTTAGCGGCGACGGACGGGTTTGAGCCAACGGATCGGGCAGTCGAGACCTGCGAGTCGCTCCTCGCAGGAGAGTGTGCCTCATCATACATGTACTTCGTGTCTCGGGGGTAAGCGAAAGTCCGGCTGTTGTCGCTATCCTGGCGTCGATCGTTGTACTCCTGCTTGAAGGGAGAGTTGTGGTGGTGGGGAGGCGTGGGTGGGCCTTGGAAGCCTCCGAAGTATGGGTTGGGAGCGTGATAGTGCGGTGCTGTGAGACTGTTCATAGGGCCAGAGCTGTAGGAGCCAACCGAATACTGGGGAGTCATGACGGGTCGTTGAATTGGGGCAGATACTGTCGTCCGGGTGTCGTAAGGAAGCATTGTCGGCGCCTCCATCATGGAATAGTCGCCATGCATATGCTGCGGCCAGCGTCCCCAGTTTTGGGGCGCAGAAGGTTGAGCTGTGAGAGCCATTTAGAAGGGGTCGAGTCAGTCTTGCGGCGAGAGCAAGGCCAAGGGCAGTAGGTTTGAGGGTTCCCAATGGGAGGAGAAGAGAGCTGCGCAAAGGCAAGGATATGGATACTGTCGGAGGGCACTCGCGAGTGTTAGAAGTGACGAAGTAAGACCTTGTTGTGATCAAGTTGTTCCTTGAAGCAGAGTAAAGAGCCACCAGTGTAAGGTATATATGTAATGAAGGACAACCTCAGGATGTGTGTTTGGTGAGGAGTGGCTAGGTAAGTAGAATCTGTGGTTGAGACGAATAGACAGACAAGATGGGGATTCCGGGAGCGAGGCCCAAGTACATATATCTCTGGTTTTGCAAAGGAGGGTCACTCCGACTGATGTGCGACAAGGGTCGAATCTCTTGGGAGCCAATCGAGCGGTAATGTTCGGAGATCTTGGCTCTCTCCCCAAGACTTGCCTGCAAGTCTATGTGACCAGGCTCCGGGATATGGCAAAGAAAGTGATCCAGGGCTCGTCATCCTGCTAGGCTGGCCGTGTAAGCTCCAAGAGCCCCCACCGGCGGGCACTAGGCTAAGCACCAGGGGGGGTGGGAGATGGGATGGGATACCGACCTGCTGCGTCCCTAGACCAGGACGGCAAGGCCAGGGTCAGAATGGAGTTGCTGGTCGCTGCGAGCCTGCAAGGTGATCAAAGGAGGGGACCGGGATGTCACTGAGGCTTGGGACTTACGGCCCTGGGGAGGATGGATCCATGTCTAACCCTTGCAACTCGGTTTTGTCTGTCTAGCTTTTTGATAGCATCTTGAGCGTCTCGCAGTCTAATGGCGACCTCGCAGCCCACAGATGAGACACTTGGGACATGTCGACAGACGCCCCCGGGGGACGGGCTCCCTTGACGTCTACAGAGGTAAGCCGTTGTATTGGCAAATCCTCAGCCATAGCTAGGGTTGACTGTCGCCGCGGCAGCATCGGCAGCCAGACAAAGCTGGAGGTTTCTGGAGGGGCTAGGGCCATCAATGAAACAGCAGCGATTTCCCGCGATCAGAGACACAAAGTTGGGATGCCGGGCGCCGCTGCCGCGGATAGTAGGGCCTTCTCAGGTCTCATATTCGTGGTGCTGTCTCTTCCAACTCAGACGTGAGGTCGAGTTTAGGGATATGGGTGTGGCAATGGGACGCGGGATCTCGACAAGGGTGTTTTGGCGCTAAAAGAGACGCCGGCGCTGGGGAGCTGTGCGGCTTGGATGAAGCTGGAGGGGGTGTGGACAAGGCGTGTAATTCCAGCCAGAGGGCGTGAGACTACCAAGCCAGGGCATCCCTGGGGTCCTCTAGCCATGGCAAGCAATCTCGAATTTTTCTCCAGCTCTCCATCCATCTCTAACCAGAGTCTCTGCCAGCCCGGACGGTGCCGGTGTTGGCCTTTGAAGTCCGGCTGTTGATGCCGGTTGGGTGCTGTTGCTGCCGGCAATGGCTCTACTATGCTATGGTCCATGGAAGCTCTGCAGCATAGGGAGTTGCGAGTTCACTGTTAGGAGTTGAGTCAGCATCCGAGGCTGGCTTGTCAGTTGCATTGAGTCTTTGGACCTACTCAGTTGTACCGACTGTCTCGTTGATGCTAGCTTAGTTATAAGCAGAGGCAAACTACGACGCTGCTTCGTAGCATGACAATGGAAGGCAAACCGACGCGGCTGAGTTTCGGAGTGACGGAGTCTCCAAGTTTCATCAGTCACACTCACCTTTCGTGGCTCTGTTCCCCATCCAGCCCACTTGCGGGAGAGGACACCGCGGTCAGCTGGCTCGGGAGTCGCCTCCACAGTCCACCGCAAGGCCAGGCGACGTTGGTTCCGCTGCTCCTCGACGGTGCCGGGCCTTGCAGAGCCAGACTCCGTGCAGCACGAAATGACTGACGGCGGCTTCCGCCCTGGGTAGGCCCTTCTGGCGGGCCCGTCGATCCCATCGCCCGGCGTGTTGCGGAAAGCCGTGACTGCTCAGACTCGGCACCGTCGCCTTCTGCTCGGCACGGTCCTTATCGTAGGCAGCGTCCAAGAGTCGGTCGACCGAATCCCTTGCGTGTTCGCCGTCCGCCCTACCGCCTCACTCGGCCCTCTGTGGCTCTGTGGCTCCGTTGAGCGGTGGGTCGTCGCGGAGTCGCCCTAAACCTCGACTCAAGGCGGCGACTGCTGGAGGGTCATCAAGCCGCAAATGGGAGGGGAACGGCCATAGACACGAGGCCAAGTCGCCTTGCCAATTGATCGCCAAACGCCTCCCGACTCCTTACAGCAGAGCTTACGGTAGACTCGCCGCAACTGTCAAGGTTGAGTGTTGCGCCGGTGGCTCCGCGAGCGCGCTAAATGCACAATTCTGAGACAAACATAACGCTCCTTCCACAAGTCGTACTGCCTACGCCTACCTACTAACTTAACCTGAGCAACTACGGGAGGTAAGGTACGTAGGTGAGGTAGGTAGGTGCTACCTGTACTGTAGAGCACACAACTTGGTGCAACTGCCAACTGCCAACTGCCAATTGCCCTGGAGCCTTCCCTTGTTCCCTAGGTTCCCTCCCTCCCGTCTCCAAGCAATTGGCAAGTGCGTTCCCCAGCCTGGAAACTAAGCCTCGTTACTAATCAGGCATCCCATCCCCAACCCACACCAAAACCCAAAGAGAGGAGAGCAAACAAACTAAACAAGCCAGGGTCCAACTAACACGACTACCTAACACACACAAACTGCTCCCTTATGAGGCCTAGTCGTCTTCTCTCATTCTCTCGCCCTCATCTCATCTCATCCTCTCATCGCCGGTCTCCGTCTCGAGTCCGTCGCGACGCTCCTCCCCTCCAGTCTCCAGTGCAATCATGCCCCATCTCGACCTTTGGGGTCTGGCGCAGCCCGCTGGCCGTGGCCCTCGACAGAGCGACGACAATAACACGGAACACCTGCCCAGGCTCACCCGAGAGCACCCGCAACCGTGTTTAGAAACACGACTCCAGGTTTTGACAGGCGCCTCCAATGCAGAAATAACCTGACAATAGGACGGCTCTGACCACCGTGACCACCGTGACCAAGGTGACCAAGCCCGCGGTCCTGCTTCTCTCCCCGCGCAATATCCGGGATTCAGCCTCTAGTCTTCTGCTCGCTGCAGGGTGCACTATCGAAATTGACCATTCTCCCCAATTGCCCTGGAGAATCCCACCACCGCGCTGTCAGATAACTTCACTGGACCAGTCGCAGCAGCAGCGCTTCTCCAGGCGACTAGGGAGGTAGGGGCGTGTCTGGGTCGGCCGGGCGTGTCTTCTCCTCAGGACTCAAGAAGCCCATCCCGTCCTCCCTCCCTCCCTTCAAACTTACTGCCCCCAATGCCCCCATGCGCACGCGTGCGTGGTAGCGCGCCAGGGGGTTTCCCATTACGTCCAAGGGCCTCCGACTAGGATCATGGATCTCCGATTTGTTCAATCACAGATTCAGTCCATGGATCTTCAATGCGTTTTGTGCACTCTCAGGCGGGCCAATCATGGGCTGCAATCCCCAGGTGTACGGATACGCACGTTGCAGCATGACCCTGCGAAGCGCAGACGCATGCGCCCGCCATGTCACCGCCCACCAGTTCCCTATATCGCGATATCGGTTGGCTATGGCTCCCTGGCACCTCGAGATGCTTCACTCACACACTCACCAGAAGCTGCACTTTTTGCTGCGATGAGAGCATCTACCCAGCTGTGATCTGGATCGGAGACTTTCCCCAAACCTCGAGTCAGAGACCGACAGCTTGCCTTTGATGCTTGCTGAGTGCTGCTGCTGTCTTAGCTGTAAGGCAAGGGTTGGCAACACGGATAATCTGGTCGTCAAATCGAAGACCTTGTTACAGATAGTACTTCGTATGCACCGCCAGATCGCTACAGAGATGCCAGCCTTTGTCCCTAGGCTCCTAGCATTCGGTTAGGTTGGCAGAGACTTTTGGTGCTTGGATGTATAGCCGCGGCTATGGTGTCACCGGTCTGCCACCTCTTGCTTAAACCACCTTAAAAAGAAACAAGTGGGATGGAGAAACTCTGGGGATGTGCTCCTCGGTTCCGCGCTCCACATTAACCCCTTCCACTGGAGGAGTGAGGCCCAGTTCCAAGACAAAATCACAGGAGCTTGTCGTCCGTGCCTGGCATCAACGGCCCGGCTCGGTATGTTGTCTGAGCGGTACTGCACACGGAGAAGAGGCGGGAGATCGAAGACTTCCGCTCCGCCACGCCGGCTCTGCCGCCCCGTATCGTCAAGACTTTGTCTATTTTCCCAAGTTACTTTCGTACTTAACTTTCCCCGGACGGTTCATCGTCTTACTCGGAGCCGGAGAACGGTCGCAAAAGCACATCATGGTGCGAAACGAAGACAAAAAAGACCCTGAACCTTCAACCCCACCAGTTTCTCCCAGATAAACCACGTTGTCTGCAGCTGAGAGGCTTGGATTGGATTGCTTCTCAACTATCCCAAAGACCGGCGTGATGCGGCGCGTGGCGTTTCGGCCGGAGAATGTCGGGCAACGGACGCCATAGCCAGATATGGGGTACAGACGGGGCCGACTCCGTGAGTATGAAGAGAGTAGAGGTTCGGGACGAGAACGAGAGAAGCCCGAAGACACACACCTCCACAACTCTCTCACTTCCTTGCTCGCAAAAGCCGTTCACTCACACACCACTCTCTCATTTTCCAACTCCCTCCTACGTGCCTTGCTTTCCGGTTGCTTCTTTAATTTCTCAAAACTCGCTCCTCTCGCTCTCGCACACACAACAATCCTCCGCCCCTCTTTCCCTCCCTGCCCACTGAGATGAGGTAGATGGGCGACGAGTTCCGATGATCTTAGGCACCCCCAGTCATGTTTACCCTAGTCAAGGCGTCTCAGCCTTCCGGCATCACCACAGTATCACGGGACGAGGCTGCATTAACCAAGGGAGGGCATAATATGCATATGATTTCATAATGGGATAACCCCATGAAGACGGTGTTGTTTTCTCGACCGATGGTCGATGAGAGAAGATGGGATTTGGTCGAGGCGGCTGTTGAGCCGGGGTCATGCCTGTTGATTGCTCAAAAGGAGGGGCGTGTGAAGGGTTCTATGTGGGGGTAAAGTGACCCTCTCCCGAAATGTGATATATCACCTCAACATCACGAACGGATCCAGTCGACGATTTCCACTACTATTTTCTGGTTTCTGACTGGGCCATTTGCGGCCCTGGATCTCGCCGCGGTTCCCGACGCGTAAAAATCTCGATTTGCTTTCGACGCAGCCAATGCAGCGAGCGTGTGGAGTCGACACTGCGTACCGCAAAAGAGGATGCCATCCAGGACGAAGCTCGGCTTTACAGCTGTGACTCTTAGGGTAAAAGCAGCCGAAAGGTTGCGGCCCTCCTCTGATTCGTGGAGTTACCCTCCCACACCCATCCGTCAGCATCCGCCAACACCCGCCATAAAGCAGAACAGAGCAATCACTTTCGCCGACGAGTGGGTGAGAATAGGACCTTGATCTATCACAATATGCGGAGTCGGGTATTCCAAGTTACGTGTGGTGTGGTCGCGTCTGTCCCTGGATTCCCGTCCGATCTTGGTTGCAGGTTTCGAGATGGGCATCGACGAGCGATCGACCGGGCTATTCAATCAGCACTGACGTCTGTCTCTTCATCGAATTGGCCTGGTTTGCCTGGATGTAACCCCCCAAAACATGAAGTCGCGGGGGTTGGGCACTGGCTTCCACTAGGTTGTCAAAGGGGGACCCGGTGCCGTGGTAAGGAGTCAAGGCGCGCTGCAGCCGCCTCACGGTTCCTAGATGGACAGGGTGCTACGACATCCCACAGCCTTCGACAGACAACGCCGGATCGTAGGTTGCGTATGGATGAAGCACTTCAGTCAATCCGTCGCCGCCTCGAGAAAGCTACAATGCATACGTTAATTAAGAGAAATGGAGGAGGAGGATATGCCCGACCTCAATATTCACAGCTCCTTTGTTTTCTGGTGCATAGGTACTGAACAGACGCTGCCGCAACTCACCTCAGCACCGTCGGCGTTAAGATGTCGGCCTACCCAAGACAGAAGTGTGGAAGCCCATGCCTGTAGGTCACCAGGGTGGCATGCGCCCTACTCTCCATCAGACGCAAGCCACAGTGGGAGTGGTGATGAGGGAACCAGGGGGTTTATTCAGGTGTAGCTGAGATGTGACGAGCCTGTTGAGTGCTGATTACCTCATTTGGCTCTCCAGGGAGGGAGCAGCCTACGAGGCAAGGGCGGGAAAGGCACAGAGCGGGGGGGCGGGGCTTAAACGTCGCCCGTTCTCGACTGCCGTCAATCTACCGTGCTACTGCAACCAAAATGCGCCGGGGCGGGAGACGGGGATTGTCTAGGGGCCCGACGACCTATCAAGAGGTCACAATACGACAAGGCCCGAGTGTGTGGGAGTTCAGGTCCCGAGGTGACAGGGTACAGGACTGAGACGGGTTGCGGGTTGGGAGGAGGGCTGTTAGCCAACTGCTCTCATCCTCCCAGTGGCTTCCTTGCTCGCTCATGGTCGAGATGCGTTCTGGAGGCTCGCAATCTGTAGGACTGTCACGCGCCCATCAATGCAAATGAAAGCAGCTCTCAACCCAGCTGAGCTGTGAGCGTTGGGCCAGGGGGATAATCTGCAAACATAACAATGCAATCACGTCGTTGAGCCGGAGCACCCTTGGCCGAGCAGGGCCCATGGTCACTGTTGACGGCGGTCCCAAAGGTCTGGATGAAGGGCGATCACCCCGGCTGGCTAGGGGTCCCACTTAGTATGCCACCAGGTACATGGTCCCAGACCCTTGGGAGCGAAATCCCCATGTCTTCCCTCCGACTTCAACTCCAGGTACAAGACTGCCAACGATCGGGAACAGCATCATCCGTCAGATGCCCAACGTCCCCGGAGCGAAAATTCGGTGCTGCCACGAGAAACCATGGGGAGACAGGACCGAAGTGACTGAGTGACAGACAAGGGCCGCCATTTTCAGGGGCCGAGTGGGCTCTGTGCAGGAGTCCGGAGGAGTCTGGAGCGCCAGACAAAGCCGCTTCTTTCTAGAACCTCCCACTTGTTTTCGTAAAAATGAGCGGTCAAATCTTCCGAATCATGCGATGCGACGCATCGCGAAAATGAACTCTTTCAACCCGGGCTGTCATCTGGGTCCTGCCTCCATCAGAGAAATTTTGGACAAGGCAACGTGGTTCGGCAGATGGCGCCATCCTGTCTCAGCCCGGATTCAAAGGCTCTTCTCGAAAGGGCACTGAAAGCAACGTCATGCAAGGTACGACGCGTTGCGGCAACGCAACTGCAGTCATGAGAGACCAGATTCAGCCAAAGTCAACAAACAACGGGCAGTGAAGCATCCGTTTTCGACGCAGGCGGGAATTAAAGGCTCATAACGGAGACGCAGGGTGACGCCTCTCAATCAAGAGACCTGATGACGGCGTCGAGCCTGCACCTCATTCTCGTAAAAGTACACGAAGGTGGCACGGTGCTGTGCATACTTTTCGTGCCAAGTGGAGGAGCACACGGTGGAGAGGGGGAGGGGTTCAGAGGGGAAAGGCTTCTTTCTCGTTTCAACAAGCCGAGTCTGGGCTACGCATCATCAAACATCGCGTGAATGTGGATGAGGGCGCTTGGTGTTGCGGGCTGAAGCAAAGTGAGGTGACGGACCGACAATAACGGTGTAAGAGCACACGGACTCCCGCGTCCGCTGGCACATTCTATTCCCGTTGGAGCAACCGTGCGTATTCGCGAAGCAGCGAACGGGCGTCCAGAAGCGTTGACTTGGGGCTCTTGAAGAGAAAAACCGTTGCGGCCCCTCAAAAGCCCAACCAATCCCCAACGAGGCAATCTCTCAACATGCCATCCGAATTCCGAGCCCATGGGAAAGCCGGGGGTCTACCAGCACGGGCGTGTGGGGTTAAAAGATGCCGAGCAAAAGACGAGAGAAAGACACAGTCAGGACGGGGCACAGAGCCAGCAGAGTCGCCGGGCACAGTCAAAGTCGGCTCATCAACAGAACCTACGCCAATCGTAGATACAATGATGGCAATCCCGACTTTCTCCCTTCGCCGTCACGCACACCCACAACCTCACGGCCACAGGCCACTCAGCACCCGCACACTCCCCCCCCCCCCCCCCCCGGGGGATTCCCACTTGAGTGGGTTCAATGGGGAGCTCCAGCGCTGAGGATAGAATTTTCTTTCTTTCCTGTCCCGTGCTGGCGTTTCTGGACTGACCTGCGGGCCCGGGGTTCGGCGAGATCTGGGATTCGCTGGGTGAGCAGTCGTCTTTGACGCAGGCACCGCGCACATGCAGATGAGACGGGGACCACAACTAAGGTAGGAAGAAGCAGGAGCCACTTGTTTTGCCGGAGTTATCTCTGCGGCTGCGGCCCTGCACCTGCGGCTGTGGACGTGGCCTTACGGAGGTGGCCCTCCCGTGTCTTGCCTGCTGCGCCGGCCGCCGGGTGGGCTCAACAAGGCCCGCCCCGGATGAAGATTTTGATGGATGCGACGGGGCGGAAAGGCCGGGAGATTAGAAGAGTCACGGGAGAGAGTCAAATGACGGTTACCGATTCAGACGCGCCTCCCATCCCCACACATTGTTCTCAGTGGCCTCCTGAGCTGTCTTTTCTTGACTTCCACGTTATCTTGTGCTGGAAAGCGCCGGCGGCGCGACGGAGCCTCAAACCCCAAGGTCCAGGGCCAGACGTTCTCAACGCCAACAACAACGCTCCGAAGACGGGACTGGTGCGACCCGTCCCGGGCGCCGCTGTCAGAGCTCCTTCTGGTACGTACAAATTAGTCGTCTAGCGAACTCAGTCAGTGCGACCAAGGGGGCGGAGGCATGGACAGCCCGGGCATCCTGTCTGTGCCCGTACGCCGAATATCAGCCGCGCCGTGCGCCGACTACGGGCGAAGCGTGGACCGGACCCCTCGAAAGCCCGAGCATGGATCTCGGACGGACGGTGGTGAACGTGGAGCTGGTGCTGGCTGGTCCCAAGAGCTTGGCTTCGTGTGCGCCGCTAAGACCTGGCTGTGCAGGGTCGTGCGCTGTAACTGCCACAGCGGTCTGTCGCATCGCGCAGCCACACGGGATCGTCTAGTGCCCTGAGCTCAGCGTTCGCGTTCGCGTTGAAGCGAGGTGGCCGCTCTTGGGTCAGTGCGAGAGTCACCGTTGTGCTGGGCTGGGGACATTTTCTCCTTCACCTAGCCGCCACGGTGTTGGAGGTTTGAAGCTCTTTACCGAGGTGAGCTTCACCCACTAGGCGCGGTCGCGCGGTCGGCGCCGCATTTAGTGGCCGTTGGTGCCCGGTGGCCAGCTAGGATATGGGGCCTCGTGACTTGGACTTGTCACTAGATGCCGGCTTTGGTTGAGACATGGGCGAATGGAGCCGTTGCCAAACTCCCAGGGAAAACACAGGTCAAACCAGGTATTCGGGTATGAGACGGCGGCATGGATCACATAAAAGCAAGGTGTGTGAGAGGTGCCATAATGTTCGTGCGACCTGAGTCCCTGACCGAGCGGGAGGTTAGGATGCCAATGGATGCTTGCGTGCTCGACAATGCACCCCGATCTCCGCCAGAACGGGTTGGGGAGCGATGTTACGGGGAAGGATCACTAGCTCAAGTCTGACTTCAGGTTACATTGTGCCTTGCAGGCAAGCCGGTTGGCAGGCAAACTACCCGGGTAGTTCGCAGGCAGGCAGGTAGGCCAGGTCAGAGAGGGAAGATAACCCACGGCAGAACCTTCTGTGCTTGCAGCTGTCTTGAAGCACCGACTCCGTGTATTCGGGATGGAGTTGTGCGTATGCAGATGAACGACTTGCACGGGACGGATGGGTGACACAGATGCGACGCTGCGCTGTCTCTGTCCAACATCTCCATGGGGTTCCGCGATTGGATCTGGACCAAGGGGTCGATGCGGGCAACTGTCTCTCCCGTATGTACCGCTGTTGGTAACCAGTAGGAACTTTGACGGGGATGAAGATGTCTAGGGTTGGCAACCTTCTTTCACTCCACTAACAGATACCAGGTTCCGTTTGCAAGTAGGTATGTCATGGTTCGCCTTGAAATAAGGATAAGGAAATTCACAACTTACAGGACGAGTGGAAGTTCTGACGTCGACTTGCTTCTCTCCTAAGATATTGGTGTCTCGGCATCTCGGTCAGGGAGGTTGAAACCCAGGTTCTTGGATTCTGGGTTGGACCCTTTGTTCAACCCCCACCAAGAAGAAAAGGCCCCCCATGGTAATCACCCCTAAAGATTCACTACTATGCCAAGCCAGTAGCCTTCCTGCAGGAAAGCTGCCTAGAGTTGTTCAAGCAAGATCGGCGCCTTGCAACGCATCTTTGTATAGTAAGACAAGTCGACGTCTGGGTTTCCTTCCTTCATGACGGGATACGGAGGGGCCACGGAGGGTCGTCGGTTCATTGGCGCCGAGACAACGACGGGAGGCCAGCGAGACGGTCGCGGCGGCAGCAGCGGATGGGCACACGGCTATTTCTGGGGCCCCGCCGTCTCACAGACCAGCAACTCGAGCGGCTAACTTGACTTGTTCCAAAACCCTTTTCTTTTTCTACCCATATTTCTTTACAGTACCAGTCACTGTCTCCTCGCTAACGTAGCTCTTACGCTGTGTCTCTGCGTGGGCGGGAGCTAGGCGCACTTGCTTTTGAAGAAGACGAAGCAGCAGCAGAACAGAGGACGCCAGCAGGGATTTTGGCTCGCAATGCCTCGTGGAAACCATCCTTGTTGACTAGGTTGTCAAGTTGCATGGCTCTGAGCTTCTAACTTGTAGGCAACAGGAATTATGCTGAAGGCAAATGATAAGTCACTACCTAACGGACAACATGGTAGACGATTATCATAAAGGATGAGTTCAACTGCATTATTCTCATAAGAAACCCGACCAAGATCAAACAACGAACGCCAAGCCCCAGATGCCTGCAACTGCCGGCACCGTCTCCAACTCTATCACCTCTCACAAAGAGCCCCGGGCGCGGCATCTCAGCATGCCGAGAAGGCTCTTGCCAATGATCCTAGACGAGGCTCTTCCCACTGAATCTCGCATACGGAACAGTAATCAGAGAGTTGCATCCATTCTCGGTGTGAGCGGGCTACTTGGCCAGGGCTCGCCGAGGTTCCGTCGTAGCTCGTGCCGTTATCACGTCGCTTATAGAGGATTCCAGCAGCCCGGGACCGAAGAGGTAAGCCCTCGCCGTTTACAATTGATAGTCTATCGTTGCAGCAACTAGTCGCTGCCATTATGCGCATCACCAGACTCGCATGGCATCAACCGTAGGCCAATGTCTCGAAAGACAAAGCAAGGCCCGTGTCTCACTCAAGACCAAAGAGAAAGGGTCATTCCCCGGTTGCGTGGGCTGCAGAGTCCGAGCTTGTTATTAGTCTGGTTTCTGGGCTTGTTGAGCCACATCAGGAGCATGATATGATGATACAAGCGCAGCTGCTACTGGCCAGGTCTCTCATCTCATTGGATCCGATCTCATCTAAATCTCAGCTCCGAATCTGGTGTCCCCTCGTCGGTAGACAGATATAGAGGTGAGGACATTAGATCCTGCACCTCCTCATCGCCACGCATGCACCCACGATTCTGCGACGACAGCTAAAGCTACACCTGGTTCAGCGCTAGGACCTCGTCTCAGTTATGTACAGACTACGTCCGTACTTAGGTTCCATTGTCGAGCCCATACGAAACAAAGCCAAAAAGGAAAGTGTCAGATTTCATCTGGTCTCCGCGTCACGTCACGGCCAGCCTCACTCTACATATCTCTCGGTCTCTCTCCAGGCTCTCCCCCGCCAGCGCCCCGCCCCGAAGGTGAAGACTGCCGAGGCCACTATTCCATGTACCGCGCGTGCTGTGGTTCCAGCTGCCAAGCCCGTCTAGGTAATAAAGCATGGATGGTATCCTTCCTCCCCACGCTTGTCGACCGGGCTAACACGCACCCAATGACACCCACCACCGCCACCACTCGCCCGCTCCAACACTCACACATCTCAACTCAACTTGCCCACCACTTCCTCCTCCTGTCAGTTTTCACATTTTGGGCGCCCCAGTTACCGGGACCCCGTGGTCTACGTCCATGAGCCTCCCCTCCCAATCCCTACGCAGCGGTAAGGGTGTCGAGCGCTTGCCGCGCAAACCAGCGATGGCCGATGCAGATGCCATTTCAAGGATCGCCATATCGACAACGCAAAAACGAGGCTTGCGAATCCGGATACCTGGCTCGATAGGGCGAATTGGCGGCGATAGCCTGGCCCATCTGGGGTCATGATCGTAGCGATCACCACCGATTCAGGGTCCTGGTACCTCCACCGAGGGCTCGCTGCCATGGGCCACATGGAACCTCGTTGGATACTACCACCGCCACGGATCCATTATACCTGCTTCGTACGAATGATACTGGCTGCTAAACGTACACTCAGACACATGGCCAACATTGTGTCGCATGCCGTGCAGCCCTAGAACACCTCCCACGCGCCCTCCACACAGGAAGTTGTCTCTCTCCGCTCACCGTTGCATCCACAAGCCCCAAGTCCCAAGTCATTCACCGAACCCCTGGGGAGCCTCTGGGCCAACAACTTCGACCGTTTTGTGAGATGCGACAGCTGAGCAAGCCAAACCATGCTGCGCACCGACCGGCCCGGGGGGCTGGTTCCTCGGCTGCCTCCTATGGGGAAGCCCGACATCTCGCGGCCGCACATTGGCACAATATGCAAGATGAAGATTCACCCAGGTTTACCAGGCCCCGCGGCAGGGCCGCGCCATGGGTCATCGTCCTTCTTGGGCCTGGCCTGGCCCCAGGTGCAGATGCAGCAACCTCCTCGGCACGCGTACGGTATTATTGCTGTGAGCCATTGCGGCCGACTGGCTAAGATTATCTGTTGATCATCATCTGTCCCGGCCGCTTGGTATGGAAGTCAGTGCTGCTCGGTTGCGGTTGACAGGCTTGACAGGCTTGACAGGCTTGACAGGCTGTCAGTTGCTTTGGTGGAGGTTTCTTTCGGGTGACGTGTGCGATGGACCTGAACTCGTGGACTCTGCTATCACTTTGATCACAAATCGAGATTGTCCTGTCTCATTGCGGCTTTCACTCAAGGATCCTCCCAGAAGTGGCTATCGCCGAATATTCGGAACGGGGCTAATGCCTCCCGTCAGATCTCGCCTGCTGCCAGGCCGCCTGCGAGGGGTTCAGCTCAGCTCGAGTCTACCATGGCTACTGCTATTGTTCCTACTGCTATCGCGGCTGTTGTCTCTTCGCGAGAAGACTTCAAGATTTTCATGACCCTTGGCCTTTGGTCGCCATCTTGCAATCGTCGCCTTCCTCTTTCAGCCCCCCCTGCCCCAGATTTAGTCTCCCTCGACGCACTTCTCACCAGCGTGGGCTGTTGGCGAACAGGGGAATATGGTCGACCCCAGAACTTTACTGGCACCTAGTTTCCCGTGTTCGGTTCGTTCCGTGTTTGGCTTCGCAAGCTGTGCCTTCTACAGACCGGTCGTGATGCTCTTTTAGGTCCTGACCCTCCGCTGACAGCTCGCAGCCGAGTCTTTTCGGATAGGAACTTATTCCGGTTTGCAGACTTGGCTGAATGGAGTTCGTGATTGACTTCTATATTTGGCTGTATATAATGAGCAAGCTGCTGTCTCTTTGCGCTTGCGACTAACAGCCGCGTTTGAAGCAGCTGCTCGACCATGCGGAGCTACCAGTACTGCTGAGGAGGCCTTGCAAGCAGTCTTCCATCGGTATAGTTGGTCTAGATTGCTCACACACCATATGATGACAGGCACAGGTGCCGGGCTACCATGAAACCCTCGCCGTTTATGAAAGCCGGAAACGAGGGTCAGCATTGCTTGCATTTGTCACCGGGAGTCTTTCAAGGCACTTCCGTTGGCGAAATCCCGTGGGATATCATCATCACAGCCGAACTGTTGGACGCAGCTCACCCCGAGCAAAGGCCGTCCCGGAGAGCGAGGGGGTGCAACTGCAACACTTGACAGATCCGGGATGCGCGTGTCGTCGAAGCAGGCCAGGGCCTCACAGTCACCGGCACAACAGACCGGCCGGCTCCTTGAGGCCAGCAATTCGCTTGGGATGGCCAGGTTCCCGTCCCCGCGGCTCAACAAGGTTACCAGCGGCGCGCTTAGCACATTTCGCGGGTTGATGCTGAGCAAATGTCGCATGGGGAAGCCATCTCGGTCGGGGAAGAACGGGTTGGACGCTCGACCAAAGGGCTGATTCTCGGGCGAGACCGGTTTGCCGCCCTGGCGAGCCGCGACCGACGGGCCAAGTACTCGGTACGCACATGTCCAAGACAAGTTGTCGAACAACAATTTCCCCTTGTCTGGAACTATAAACAGCTTTGCGTAGAGGGTGGTTCGGGAGCTCGGAGTTGAGAGTCGCATCATGTTATTAGTCTTGTTCGTTTCGCCATGGGAGGGGGGAGTGGAGGCTCGCCGGCCGGCTCCGAGTTGATAGCTTCACGGCTTCGGCAATATTTTTTACAATTATGGAGTTTTCGTACGGGGTTATGTGTAATGAGGTGGAAATACATAGTACCTACATGGCGGTTTACGGAGGCATCGCTTTTGTAATGTCGGAGCAACTATTGGTGGGAGTGTTTGGCCGACGAAGTCGAAGCAGTTCGATATACACGACGATATGAGTCAACGATTGTTACCAATTCATTTGACCAGTACCCATTTTCGGAACTGACAAAGTATGATTGTCTGTGGGCAAGTAGTCTTCCGCATTGTCGGTAAAACATTGAAGTCAATTATTTGCAATTGGCCTGACCGTCGGGCTAGAGTCATCGCCGGGTACAGGGTAGTCGAATTGTGAGATTGATATATCGATCGACACATGAGTATTCTCTTTTCATGAAAAGTTGTTGGGTAGCTGATCACAGATTGAGTTTGTGGTATTGATCATCTCGCAATCAGACTACATATTTGTGTGTTAGATATACTGACTTGTGGATTTGGGTAATCACAAGAAGAGCATGTCCATACAAACTGCTGTTTCACCTTGAGTTCATACTGGCAACGAACTTGCGACTATCCGACAACCGCGAGAAACAAATCAAGAGATCTATGTATTTGTATTCTATAGGCCGTATTTAAATCAAAGAGTGTCTTTTCTCCCACAGTATCAACACGGAGGGATGAAATAGTAGGGATCTCCAGACTGCCCATCTACAACCCTATTCCACAATGATCCATCTGCGAACCGATACCGAGACAAATATCAAGAAATCCACCGAGGCAGATAATACTTGACGTTCTCATACACCAAGAACGTCACCCACGTCGCAGGCATCACTCTCACTACCCCAGGCACCAGTCCACGATAGAACCCCCTCACGCCCTCTTCCCTCCAGACACGGGTCACCACGCCACGAAACCCTCTCCCAAACCGCTCCTCGGCCTCGTAGTTCTGCATCCGGCTCCGGAGCACCTGGTACGGATACGTTGCGGCCCCGGCCACCAGCTTCGCGCCGCTCGACAGCACCACCGTCGCCTCCGTCGTCATGCGCGCGTCCACCTACAAGCGCCCGGCCGTCGAGATCCCCTATGATCCCCGCGAGGCGGACTTGATCGAGGCGGTGCGACGCCTGGACTTTGAGGAGACCCGCCGCGATGAGAAGGCGCGCCGACTCGCCAAGAAGGAGGAGAAGAAGGAGGATGAGGCCCAGCGCCAGCGCCTGATGGAGCGGATGATGCCCCGACGCCGGGCGACGGTGGGGCCGGGCAGCCGCCGTCACCGTGTGCTATACGACGACGGCGTCTACCGCTGGGAGTAAACGACGACCCAGTGTTTTTCTTTTGTTCCATTGATGGATGCGTTTTGTACATTTAGAATTGGATTTGTATGTCTTAGCTTGACCTTGGGATACGGCACAGCTTGGTATAGCACAGCACAGCACAGCACAGCAGAGCAGAGCAACACAGATGGAATTCTGAGGGTTTAGCGACTGGTTTATTGGTTTTGGGATGGATGTATGGTTTTTGTATATGATTTGGCATCGTGGATATGAGAGATGCTTGTTACCAGTACCAGTCGGATCAAGATAGAACGACGAAAAGATACCCCCAAAAAAAAAAGATCCTTCGGGATTGGTTTTATGACACCTCTGATACTCCTCGTTGCTCTTGTGATTTGGTCCCATTTTTTGGAAGGCATTGTTACGGTCTGGCATACATCTCTGGTCGAGTTTTTTTTTTCTGGGTATCCCTTTCTGAATGCTAAGCCAACCGTGTAAGTGAGGACCCACGGATACTGCTGGGCTTGGATGGATGTTAGTCCTAGATTGCCACCATGGGTTCATCCCTTTATCCGTGGATAGCACTGATCAAGGGAAGGCCGAATGTAGATAGTGAAATAGAAGCCACGTTATGCAATGCTATCCCCTTTTCTAGATAAACCGTGTCAACTGTTGGCGACCGAACTAGTGACTGCGACGTCCTCGCTGCAACGGTGACTCACTCACCACCAAGAATCTAGACCAAGAGTCAAAGCTGCCAAGCCTCAGAGTCCTTCCCTCGACCCCGCTACGAGCCTGCATCGATCGTCGCTCTCTGCCCCGCACCTTATCGATAACAATGGATCCACGTCGCGGGAGTCTTTATGATCGACGGGATCCATCCCAGTCACCATGAACTCCCCCTTCCCAGTGGACACTGCTGCCTGTCGTGTTGCGCGAATAGCGAATGGGATCGTTGGACGGATATATTGGAATTTACACTTTAGACTTTTGCCGGCGGACTTGCAGGGAAGGGTCGCACAGGGGAAGGAGAGTGTATGGTCACCTGTTTTCGCATGAATGGGTTGGCCGAGGAATGCGTGGCGATGAGGGGATTCACAGTCTTGATGGCATGTTTGTGTTTACATGGTCGGAAGCGCGATGCCGAGGTAGATGATCATACAGGTATCAATACCTAGTACATGTTACCAAATACCCGGCGATTGTACTGTATAGTGCTTGGGAACAGAGACATACAAGCAAGTATTGTCGGTGATGATGACTTCGCATAACCTCGCTCAGTCGGGATGTCGCTAGAGGTTCAACTATATCCATACAGGTTCGAAACTATGAACCGAGGGTAAATGCAGGGCTTTCCAGGGCAAGCGAAACCACCTGAATCCGTTACAACATTCCTAAATCGCAACGTCATCAATACTGCAGAAGTTGTCCGTGAGGTTGTGCGCACTCTGTCACCTAGTCGCATCATGATCCCAGGCACGACATGCATGCATGACTAGCCTAGGACTCTTCCATACCGAGTCAAAGATCTTTCGGCCACTGCCTACACGATGTCTCCGATCAGGCCCGTTCGTGCTACCTAATCGACATCTACTGTGTTAGGATTGTAATTTGATGTGGGTTTAGCACCGTCACGGCTTATGGACCCCATGACGTGCAGACCTTTGTTGATCGCCCTTTAATAACCTCGGTGAACTAAGGTATCTACGGAACATCCATCTCCCAGGCAGCACACACCCCTGAGGCTCCCCAACTACCTTTTCCACATCTTCCGGACCATCCCATATAGAGCATAGCACCATCGCCGTTTGGAGTTCTCCAACGTGTGTCTTATGATCCAATACGAGCAAACATCAATCCAGCCCGGAACTTTATCCTCACCTTTCCTAGCACCGCACAACCCTCCTGCACACGCCCCCCTCTAACCCTCACATCCGCCCAGAAAACACCCCCCTCTCCTTCGCCGTCCATACGCGGCCCCGGAGAGTCACCGACCGCTGCGCAACCGGAGTTCGGTGGGTGGTCCGGTGACGGTTTGCGGCGGAGAACGTGATTGGCTCTTGTGAGGCTTGTCCCGGATGACAGGGGGAGTGGTGACGGGGACTCGCCTCGAAACCGGGTTGCGAGAGCTTGCTTGAGACATGCCGGAGGGAGACGAGACAAGAAGGAGATTTTCGGTGGGATGAGGGTAGATGATTGGTGAGGGAGGTTGAGATCAACTGAAGTTCATGTCGGGACACCACCTTGGTGAAATACTTCATGGTGGTTCATGTGAGACATGGCAACCTCTTCTTCACAGTGGTGGTCTCTTTACATGCTCTGTGTTATCAACATCGTATACAAACCTCTAAGAACTCGAGACATCCAATTCCGGAAAATCACAGTTTGCAGCATCTATCTCAGACGTCTGTCTGCACTCGTTTCCATTTCCTGAAAGGGGTTCTCACTCGTTAACATGTCAAACCCTTCTAACCTTCGTTCAACAATGGCAACAACATAGCGCTCTTTGTTTCCACATCCCGAGGACGCATCATGGCCTATAGCCTCACTTTGAACTTATGGAGGGTCTACTCACACTACATACAACTTACTCTCTAAAAAAAAAAAAAAAAACCTCGAGCCTGTCTAATAACACCCAACAACAGGCCCCAAGAACACTCCAGGAGGGCCGTCGGCAGAGGTAAGAGATCACAGGGATAGAGCTGGGTTGTCTTGCCTCGCTTCTCGTTTTCAAAGTGAAAAGCAGATGCGCGGTCTGCACTTCGTGGTGATGTGCCATTGTTGCAGAAGACTGACTTCAACGTTCCTATAGCATCTGCGATCACTAAACGTAACCAAAATAACTGGCTACTGAAACTAAACAGCATCGCGCCTTTCATCAATAGTCATACGCAACCTACACGTATTAATGCTATTATGTTCGGGACGAGTTGCAGACAACATCAATCCGGGTATCGAATTCAAAGCAGCCCACCCGCACTTCATCAAAAGAACTGCTTGTTGACATATACCACGCCGGTTGAAACCCAATGCAAAGCCCAGCCTGTAAATGCCACGTGTGTCATGTAAAAGACCCAGTGCAGCCTGTATAAAGTATAGTATGCATCCCGCCCCATGTCCCCGTGTCTCGGACTCCTCATGCTTCTCCATGCCGTATTCTTAAGACAAGTACTCCTCCATCCAAGATATATGTATGTTGGTATCGTTTGTGCTTTGCGCGGCCAGCTTTATTAGTCATACCTTGGTCCACAACAATTCTTTCAATCTTGATCCTCTTAGCTAGACGACTCCCGGCGCGATCTCTTTCCGAGCTTCAGTAGAGGAACCTCGCCGCCATTCATCGACGGGTAAATATCGTCCTTCCTCAGAATTTCGCAGTGCTTCTGTAATGTGTCTTCACGGACCACTAGCTCGAAGCCGGCAAGGAAGCAGAAGCTGATTTCCAGCCGTGCCAGTTCGGCCTCACTAACGCCGCCGACCTTGGCCATCTTGGTGTGCGGGTATGAGAGATCCTCCAGTGCCTTCATGGCAACGCGAAGCCCGGCCAGGACCAGACGATGCGCATTGCGCCGGGTTACTGGAATTGCACGCTCCTCGACAGCCAGTCTGTGGATGTAGAGTGAGGTTGCGAGATAAACGGCTGTGCTCATCGGGCAGAACTGGTGCAGTCTCAGGAGATATTGGTTGATACTGATCGGGGGCTCGTTCTTGCTATAGAACTTGCGAGTAATGGCGCCATGCTGGAGATTGAGTGGTTGAGAGTCGGCACCTACAATTATGTAAGGCTCCGGCTTTGGGGGAGGTGATGTTGGTGTCGGAGTTTGTTTTAGGTGTACGCCGTCGATGGCCTGCGCGTTGTTCATGGATTGAGGAGACATAGATGCGCTATAAGACTGGAGTCTGTTGGTGGTGGTGTCCAACAATTCTTTTCCTTCTTGTTTCTTTGCTTCTTGTTCTGCTTGCTTTCTTATTCGCGCAAGGTTCTTGTCAGAATGGGATCGCGCAATGTTCTCCTTCTCGGCCTGCATGCCGCTCATGTGCGGTACTGTTGGTGATTTGGGCGGTGGTGTGGGCGGGATATCGCCCGTCCTGCGGACGAGCGACTCGACGCTGGCGCTTAACATCTTGAGGGCGTCCGAGGGGGCCAACTTGAACAAATCATGTCTGCTCAACGTCTGGGGAACCGGAACATTGTCGTCGACAATCTTCAGGCAAGGGTCGGAGGCAGGGACGGGAGGCGGCGGAGGCTGGGCATCGGGGCCCAGGCTGGCAATGGACTCTAGATGTTGCACTGGATCGATAATGGGGACCTCGGTCTGTGTCGTCGATGGTTGGGAGGACATGACTCGGAGGAGGGGGATGAGGGCGCGTGACTGACACGGCACCGCGAGCAGCGCAAAGAGCGCAGTGGGTGCAGTGTTGTAGGACGCCGTCAGGAGAAGCTATCGCTTACGTGCCTCAGTCTTGGCAAGACAACAAGACGCTCGAGAAGCTCCGGCTCGCCGCCTTTCATGATATCGTCGCGCGTGTCTCCTAGTTCTCAGACGCGCGGGGTGGCGGGTTGTGGGATCGCGGGGTTCTAGAAGCTCGAAGACGCTGAAGACGCTGGAACGGGCGAAGGGTCAGAGGACCCCGGAGTCACCAGACGCAGACACTGGGATGTCAATGCAGGGTCTCGAGTCGTGTGGGAGTACCACGTCGGCTTCGAGTTCGTGCGAGAGTCGGCGGGCTCGCGCTGTGCTTCGTTATTCCTTGTCGCGAATTCCCTGGGTACCGGTCCAAAGCGCGGGGCTGTCATGCAACGACCGCACAAATTGGCGAGAAGGAATATAGCCTATGGGCAGGGACAGAAAGAGAATGAACGCAACGCAGAATTGTTCGCAAAGGCACGGAGCGAAAGAGGACGAAGCCGGCGGCGACTAGATGGTGTTTATGTAGTCTCTTGGAATGGGACGGGGATCGTGGGAGTAGACGGGGGAGAGCGGGCGCTCCTCTCCAGCGACCCGACGGACGGCACGTGGTGGTGCGGGCAGCGCCCGGGATTGCGGGACCGCTGGAGACGCATTGCTGGGCTAAAGGGCCATTGCAAGTTCCATGATGGAAGTTGGGGCCCTGTTGGGGCCCTTAGGCCGGGCCTAGGCTCGTGGAATGCGTGATCGGCTCTGCTGCTTGGCCGCGTCGGGCTTGGGCAGCAAAGGTTCTGCTGGTCAGTCAGGGAGTTGGTTGGGTGAGGCTCTCTCGATTGCGGCGCTGCTGCAGGTCTGGTTCTCGGGAGGGGCGTTTTCGATGTTCAATCTTCAAGGTTGTTTAGAGTTGCCACAGAGCTGGTGCCCGACGCTGAAGGAAAGATTGGGTATTAGCTACGTAGTAGAGCTGCCAGGATAGTAGAGCCGCCAGTTATTAGCATGGACACCACATCCATTGATCACGGACTCATCGCGATATGGCTGTTAGATCGAGACGGGCTCCCGAGGCGGCATGAGACAGTGGCGCAACCCTTGCAGTCGGCAAGTGCAACAGTCTCTTACACATGCAAGTACGAAGTACATTGGCGTCTCTATTAAGCATGCGCGTAGATATCGGCAAGCAGCACATTGTCGGCTCCAAAACGCGCCGTTGTATTCATGAAGTTGACGGAGTAAACGGTGTTGTTGGCGGAAAAGCTTGGAGAATCGATCTCGCCCCCCCACAGCAAGCCCGGGAATTACAGCGGTCATTACAGGGGACCCCGCCGCCTGACCACCCGGTGCCCCTGTGAGCCTGTGCTCTGACCCCTGCGTCAGCGAATCACAGGACATCGTCGGCCACCACCGTCTGGCATCTCCAACCAAAACATCTATCCACGGATATCTGCGACAGGACAGCCTCCATCTAATCGATCGCCTGTCACTTGCACACGACCACGCGAATTGACTTCGTACGCAGCTCAGCTTGCATCGTACTGCAGACACAGCTCATGATGACACCACAGCACACTAGGCACATACATACTTCAGACAGTAGCCACGCCGCAACCGTCGCGCCTATCGCGGAGGCTCCCGATCCCCGATCCCCAATGCGAATATCATACGGCAAGGCATATGCCGCCACGCCAGCCCGACGTGGCTAACTCGCGGCATTCTAGATGCTGGATCCTGGCCATGGCATCGCATGCATCAGAGCCAGTACTTCGTACTTCGTGCAGTGAAACTACTGTAGTCAGCTTGAGATCCAACCAAGGTGGTGGCCATTAGCCGCATGTCGAAACTTGGAAGACACTGCACACGCGTGTTTCAATGTCTGGATCGAGCCTCACACGCTCGATCGTGCGTCGCCTTTCAGTATTTAATCTCGGTTTACAGCTACTGCATCTTGTTTGGGCCTACCGAGGAGCCCTCCCCTCGCTGTCTTACAATCACCGCGTGGCTTCCTTGAAGCTGCGCTCCCACCTTGTCGTCTTCAGGGCCTGCAGGAGCTGCAGAAAGAGACATGGTGGCCCCGCCACCCAGGGACTGGGCCTGGAGATTTGGGCCGTTCCAGCCTCCGTGCTGGTCGCGAGCGGAAGTCATTTGCTTCTGACCTCCATTTCCACCCGATGGTGGGGAGCTGCCCGCTGTGGATATGTCTCGAAACAAGTGCGCCCGCCGTGTGCGCGCCATTTGATGGCCGAGGGTTATGCATGGAATGGGAAGTCCAGATCCGTGGATATGTTCTTCGGACAAGTCTCTCATAACAAGATTGAGCTGATAATTTATATGTCTAACAGCTACCTAGTATGGATGTATCAACGAGGAGCGTGCTCTTGAAATCGCCTTGAACACGACATCGGCCACGGCTCGCTATCTCGGCGTGGTTTGGACCGAGGGGCTCCTGGGCCGCCTAGGCGCGACTAACCTCGTCCTTCTCGGCCCGTTACACACTGACCGTCCACTTCTCAGCCTTCATAATCCTTTTGATCCTGGTCATCATCATTATATCCCGCCTTAACAATCGGATACAACCTTGCAGTCGACCACAGCGGTTTGCCCGTTCTGAACCCTTTGAATCGCGTCTCTCAGTACGCTCTCGAGATCCACGGCCTTCTCGACCTTCACGGCGTGAATCTGTCCACCGGCAGCAGCCTTGGCGATACCCGAGTAGTCTGGCACGGGGTCAAACGAGATGTTGATCTCTTCGTTGGTCGCCGTCGAACCGAGACCATCGGGGTGAACCAAGAGCAGAGACCGGCGTGGAGCATTCCATCCTGGAAAACAGTTAGTTTCAAACGATTCGCAAAGATCGGCACAGTCAAACTCACCCTTGTTGTTGAGTACAATGGTTAGCACTGGGATGTTGTATCTCCTCGATATCCAGTACACGCTACCCGGGACGGTGAACAGGAATGTGCCGTCACCCACGATCTGAACCACGAACTTGCCCTTGTTGCTGCCCCCGTGCTCGGTATCCGTTGCGAGCTTGATCCCCAAAGCGCCGCCACCGGACCATCCGAGGCCACCGCCACCGCAGTTGATCCACGATCCGGGTATCTTGGGTTGTATGTTGTCATGCACAAATCCTGTGTTGGTAACGGCCTCGACGGCCCAAAGAGTATCCTCGGGGCAGTTGTCGCGGAGAACACGGCATAGATGGCCTGTTCCAAAGGTGCCATCCTCCAAAGGTTCAGCGGCTTTGGCAATAGCAGCCAGCTTTTCCTTATGCACCGTGGCCAATCTTTGTTCTGCGCCAGCGTTGCTAACCTCCAGCTTGGTGCTTAACTCGTCGGTCTGGAGCGCCGCAGTGACCTGCTCAATGGATGTCAACGCATCCGCACGGTACCGTGAGTCGGATTGGATGTAGAAGAGGGGCATCTGCTGCTTCAAAGGATCCACATCGATGTGAAAGATCTTGGCATCCGCCCGCGGCTTGCATCGAGTCGGAATCCAGGGCACATCACAGTCTACAACGACGATTGCATCGGCAGTCTTGATGGCATCGTCGGCACCGAAACGCAGACCCAACCACCCCGGGTGATCGGCGGGGAAGCACATGTCGCTTCCTCCAGTGTCCAGGACTCGGAGTCCCTTGACCGTATTTGCGAGTTCAACCAATGCAGCAGGGATCTTGTGATTCCGGCCCGCATAACCAGTAATCAACAGGGGCTCCTTGGCGCCGGCCAGGGCCTCGGATATCTTGGTAACGGCGCTCTTGGGCAGGCCCCCGAGCTCAACTGGGTCCCAGTGGTCCTGGTTGAGGGAATAAGGCTGGATGTCGGCCTCCATGACCTCGCGGGCACCACAGAGATAGACGGGGCCCTGGGGGTCGGACTTGGCAAACTGCAGAGCTCGGTTCACCATTTGCTTCACATTGGTGCCTGTCTTGATTTCGGCGGAGTAACGGCAGTATTGTCCAACAATCTGCTTCTGGTCGGGGACATCCTGGATCCAGTGAATGTATTCGGTGCGGCTGCCACGCAGCTCGCCCTCTTGGGTGAATGGCGAGAGACCAGCAAACAGCAGGATGGGAGCTCGGCCCGTGGAAGCGTTGTGCACAGCAGCTCCAAGACCCTGAGTGCCAACATCGACATGGACAATGACACACTGGGGCTTGCCCGTCAACCTAGCGTAGCCATCGGCCATGGACATGGCAACCATCTTTGACATATCAGCGAAACAGCCCAAGGACGACAAGAAGGAGAAGCAAATACCTCGTTGGGACAGGTGATGATCCTCGGGAATTGACCCTTGGCCTCGCGTTGTCCCTTGACCATGGCCTCGATGATACTGGGGTGGTCGGAGCCCAGATTGACGAAGCAATGGGTGATTCCGGCCTCCCAGATGGCCTCGAAGAAGGCAAAGGATGCGGTATACATCTCGGGATTGGCAGTCGAGTATGGTCTGGCGGTAATTCCACGTGGTGATGAGTGGTCAATGAGATTCAAGTCTGAGTTGGCATGCCAGGCCGGAGCAGTTAAAGAAGAGACGGCACGACCCCCACGGGCCGCAACGGCGCGGCATACCATGTTATATCCGTGCCGGGACATGGCACGGTTCCCGGACCCTGCAGGGACGCATCTCCAGAGCGCCGGGGCACCAGCCAATCCGGTACGCTGGAGGAGGGCCATAATGGACGGCAATGGGGAGTCTGGGACGAGGAGAGAGACAAATGGGGATGGAGGGGCCGATCGGGACTGGCACTAGTGTGATGTGATGCAGTCGGTCCCTGAGGATAGCGAGAACGTATGGCGGCACTGCGACAACGGGCCTACCTAGTGTGAAAACGGGCTCGGCAACGGCAACAGTGGATCTCTGAACTCTGGGTGCGATGGTGTATGTAACAGGGAGAGCGCGTGGAACGGTGCAAGCGAAGGGGAATCAGCTGAGGGGTGGATGCTAATTTGTGGATGAACAGCAGTTGTGAAGAGAAGGGCGAACGACCCGGAGGTATGGGAGTAGACAGGGTATATGTTGGGAGAGCAAGGGCAAAAGGCAAGGGCAAGGGGAATGGAACTTGAAGCGATGGGTGATGAGTGATGGAGGATGTATAAGTGAAGGGTGGGATGTGCTGGTGGTGGGAGAGAGATAGCGTGAGTGGTGGTGTTGCCCTCAAGCGTGAAGTTTGTAGTGCGATTGTAAGAGTGTGTAAGTTGCAAGCCGCCGGTTGCAGTCAGTATTGGATGGATGTCAGAGGAAAGATGATTAACAAGACAAGCCTGCTTCTCCAGGTTTTGTTCACTGGAACCCTCCGAGACGACTCCGCATTCAATCACTGCCCGTCCAAGTAATTCACAGGTACATCATGTACGCAGGGCTAATTCCAAATACTCGAGACACACGACCGACGCTCTGAGTTCCGGCCGACGGGGTTATCGCCAGCTTGTGCCGAAACTGGCCGTCGAGTTATGTCGTAACGGCAACGTGCCAATTCGCTCTGCGAGGTCACGCGGACGAGGCTAGGGAGATACGAAGATACTATGGGTGTACCACGAGGAGGGGAGGATGCGGGGCTGGCTAATGCGGGAGAGGGGTGGAATGACTGCATTCAGGATAGAAGGGTTGGCTTACATTGGACGGTAAAAGTAACAGACAATGTTGACGGATGAGAGAAGAGCTGATAACAGAGAGGATATTGCCAGCATTGGTAATTACTACAAGCATCTACCATCCAACTGGAGACTATAAGACATAGACTATGGATAATCGATATATCCATAATCGTTTAGTATTCCTTGTAAACAGCAGAACCACGTGGTAAGAGTCGTACGGTGGTAATGGATCCATGTACATACTGTGCAGGCGTTATTATCACGCAAGCACAGACACACATTCACACCTCCATTCCGCACCATCAACCGCCTCTCTCCACAACTCAAGCCAGAGCCGACACAAGTGCGCCCTTCTCTGTTGAACGAAGAACAAAGGGCGTACTTGCTGCCCTGTTTGCCTGTAACTACAGCTAGTTTAGATAACAGGTATCTAAAGACTATTTGGAATAAGCACAACCAACAGAACCACCTTCTGGTTTAATGCCATCCATAGAATCCATGGATGCATGTCAAAGAACCCTGGCTAGCCCGCTCTTTTGCCCCGGCGCTAGAAACTGGTCTGTTCCTGGCCAACAGGTCTCATGGCAGGCTGGTCGACGTGAGGGGTCGAGACCCACTGGTTGGAACATGGAATCGATCTAGTCGTTGATCATAACTACTAGATAGGTAGGTGTGTATTGTCTTTCTTCGTCTCGTGTATCCTTTCCCCTCTAGGGGACAAGGAACGATAAAAAAGAACAAGTTCGCACGAAATTAGTCACATCAGACTCAATGTAAAACCCAAGGCCAGAATTGACAAACATGGCAAAAATAACTGATGCTGCTACCTGACGGGTTCGAACCGCCGCGGATCTCTCCACCACAGCTCATGATAAACTTAAGTGTGGCGCCTTAAACCACTCGGCCAAGGTAGCGTATCCAAAGATCCTACTTTGGCTGCTTATACGGGCTACATTCTAGGATATCATTATACCGTGTGACAATGACAATGGACTAGAGGTAACACGCTTGAAGATGTCATGAAGCTGCGACTAGAAAAACATGCATGATCCATGACTGAAACCACCTTGATAAGTCATCCCACTAATGCTCATTAAATATATTCCTGATCGCTTTTCGGATGTCCGGCTGCCTAGGCCCCTAAGCTACAAATCTTCGTGAGCCACGACCACAGATCCCTTGAGCAACGCCGTTTCCTCCCCGTTAGCGCCGGAGCCGGCTCCCTCAACGCCACGACGGCATGCCTCCGCGTCCGCATCGGCGACCATCAAGACGGGGCCGCCCTACTCTGCCGGCTGCACGCTCTGCGGGTTCTGGAACACATCGTCGGGGTCCCACGCCCTCTTCACTTCTCTCAGCCGCGGCAGAAGCTCCGCCCAATATGCCTCCTGCGCCGCCTCCCGCCCCATGGTTGGGTCGACGTAGCCGGCGTATGTGTGCTTCGCGCTCGGCGCCGCCTGCTGGACCCGCGCGTGCACGCCGTCGATGAAGCCCCGCGTTTTCGCTGATATGTCTGGCATGCCGACGCCGTAGGATTGGTACATCATCACCTTGTCGCGGTGCGGGTACGCCGTTGCGTTGGCTGGCGTGTCGGCCATGGCACCGCCTTCTGAGTTGAAGATGATGAACCAGAGGAGCGTGCCGGCGTCGGTGTTGCCGAGGTAGCTGAATAGGTCTGCGATGGACTCGCTGCTGAGGAGGTCTGCTTCCCTAAAGGCCAAAGACTTGCTATAGAAGGCACTCGGGATATCGCTGACGACCATGGCCTCCACTTCGGCCTGGTGGCCAAGGTGGCCGAGCCAGTCCGTCAGCTTCGCATCCACCGCGCCGCCCGACGGGATCCTGTCCGGGATACCGCTCTCGTGGTACTCAGACTCGGTGCCGTAAAAGGTGCCGGTGATCAACGCGCCTAGCGGTTGCGCAATAAACAGCGACGAGAACCGCCGATCTAGATCCGCCACCCCGATGAGATCCTGCCAGTCCTTGTAAACGGCCGCCATGTCCGATTGCTTGCCAAAGCTGAAACCGTACGTGTACTCGACAACGTTGTCGGGCTCTTCATGCGTCCGGACGACGAACTCGGTGATGACGCCGAAGCTGGCTCCCGCGCCGCGCAACGCCCAGAAGAGGTCTGGGTTTTCGGTTTCGCTGGCGCGCTGGACGGCGCCGTCCGCTGTCACGACTTCTACCTCGATGACATGGTCGAGGGCGCTCCCCCACATCCGTGGACANGGGGCCGAGGCGCCCTGCGTACGCCTTAGCTGTCGGTGTTCTAGAGTTCACAAAGGACGGCTTACGATTGTGGCATGGCCTCCGATGCCAACACCTGGACAGGTTCCGTGGGCCATGGCTCTGCCTCCGTTGTCGTGCAAGTGCTCGTCCAGCTCTCCAAGCCGAAACCCAGCACCCACAGTCGCCTTCCACGTCTCCCGATCCATGCTGAACCCCTTGAGATTCACTAAGTCCACCATGACCGCCCCGTCTATACCCCCCATACCAAAGTTGCTATTCTCGTCAGCTCACCGTCCATATGGATGTCGCGTGCCAGCTACCAGGGAGCTCACCCGTAAGAATGGCCACCTGACTTGGCCTGTACCTTGAAATTATTCTCCTTGGCACATCTCACGGCCCCAGACACGTCTTGTGCGTTGTTGGGGCGAATTACCGCGATGGGCACCACGGGGACATCGAGGTTGTAGGGCCTCGCCCAAGTGATTTTGTACAACGGATCGTCAGGATAGGAGATGCAGTCGATGCGATCGCCGCAGACATTGCCAAGGCACTTTTGTAGGGCAGAACTCTGACCACTACCCATTTTGAGTTCGAGGCGATGTAAGACTATGAAACTAAGGAATAAGACGAGAAAAGGAATGAGACGAGAAAAGGAATGAGACGAGAAAAGGAGTTAGTGAAGAAAAAGAATGATATTGACAAGCATCTGTAGGCATACGCAGATGACGCAGGTAGGACTGGTGTCCGTTGTTCAGCATTGATTAAGAGAAGGCGTATAGGCCCTAACAAGCATGCAATGTGGCAGTCCCAGAACCTGACCGACAATGTGACTTTCCAACAGTCACCGCATACATAACTCCGTCGTTCTTACTCATAATTGGCGGGGAGCACACGAACGTGGTGTTTCATCGTACAATCCTAGTCGAAATATTTAATAGTAGCAATTGCTGATGGGCCTTGAACGACTGAAGTTGCCGGCTAAAAGCATTCCTAGCGGTCAAAAGCCGGCTTCCAGATACACAAGATCGGACTATACCTTTGTTTGTTTGTGGATTGTTTGTGATTCTTATCGGTCTCGCAAATATTATTGATGGCTGTACTAGAGAATAGAAGTCACAAGCCATTGACTCCTTGTCAGGCATAGCAAATAGGGGCTCAGAAGCAACGGGTCCAAAACAAAATAGTATAGATCTGTGAAATGTTCCAAATTACCAGCAGACATCCATGTAGACGTAACTAAAAGCTTGAAGTCAAGTGTCCAATGGAAGACGTAAAGAGTGGTGAACGACTTGTCATTCAAACCACATATGTAAGTTGACATCGCATCGTTTGCTCCCGACTTTATCCTCCTTCTGACTTCATCTCTTCGTACCTCATCAATATGCTATCATAGTATAGCCCGTCAAACTCACGCTGCCATTTTTTTTGCTGGCTAACATCATGCACGAAATTCTCCAAGAGTCCCTTTGCATTCCGCGCCACGCTGACCAACTTCTTGAAACTCTCAGGCGCCGCGTGCTTCAACGTCAACACACCATAGCTCTCCACGATTTCGGAACCACTCAAAGGGGCAACACCTGGAATTCGGAAGGGCTTCTCAATTAGATCACGGCCTCGACGAGTCCAACAATGGCCTCGAGGTGCTCGAAGCCTTCGCGGACGTGTCAGTTAGGATATGGATGCCAGCGCTTGTGACGTTCTCGGCAGATTGTTCAATGTGCCAAAGACACCAGCACCGCGGGCGTGGACGACAGGTTCGGGGAATGCGTTCGTGGTCAAAACGATGGATCTGTTTCCGTAACAGCGAGTTTCGACAGGATGATATACGAATTGGTATCATATTTTCTCACGAGCGAATCGGTCTTCCATGAACATAGGTCCGGTCTGATCAGGGCTCTTGACCCCCAGCTAGTAATCGTTGGCGGACTACTTCGTGCCTGCACAAAGAAATGCTTGTGAGAAAGCCTGCAATAACGCCAGGAGTTGACATGGCGTTGGTGCGCTGACGATGTAATCGTGCGGTTTGCAGCTGTGGCACTTTTCTGGGAACCGCAAACGTACAACCCGTTGGTTTGGCCTCTCAGGCACCCCGGCAAGGCTTCGTTCACTACAAATGAGCGACTGGCAGTTGACAGTCAGAAGATTTCCGTCACCAAAGAAGGGCACATATCGCAATATATCCATGCTAATATTTGTAGTCTAATGGAGGATATTACTCTATCCTACCATACTCTACGGTGCTTAAAGCAGGCCATGCTTGTAAGTGTCGGGGGCTCACTGGGACTACATGTGGAGTCGCTTCCTCATCTTGAAGCTCCCAAGAAGTTAGAACCATGAAGTTGTGAAAGATGTGTATATGTAGCTCTTCGCAGTCTAACAACGACAAACTCTGGGCCCTTTTTAGCTTATTCATAAAGTATATTACTTCAATGTTAGTTGTGTTTGTGCCTGGCAAACCGATGGAGCAACAAATCACGGTAATACAACCGGGCAACGTGGGGCTTGAGTACATAAGGGCGACGTCATCGACGTCATTGATAACAGCTGTAAGCTTGCTTCCGAGTCCAGCCAGCGCAAGTTGAGCAGAGTTGAGAAGATCGATTTTGGCACAACTCGGTTCCTGCGTCTTACAAGTTCTCGAAGCTTCTTGGCGTACTTGTAGACTTCTAATTGAACTTCACCTCCCCTGCCGTTGCGAAAGTCGTCAACACCAAGTCGTCAAAATGCCTGGAGAAGTCATCGATCGGCCGAATCCGCCGGCCCTGCCGAGTCATCTCCCTGATTCAACCTTGGAACTGGCAGCCAAGATCGATAAAATACCCTTGGACAAAAAGGTTGCGCAGTCAGTGAAAGACTTCCAACAGGCAGCATGCTATATCGCCGGGTGTTAGTTCTATCTCCCAAGTGAACCACTAGCTCAGCTAACACGTGTCAGCCATGATCTTCCTCAGGGACAATGTCATGATCGACAGGGACTTGAAGCTGGAGGATGTCAAGCCACGATTGCTAGGTTAGGACACTGAACCAATACTAAAAGCTGGTGCTGACTTTCAAAGGCCACTGGGGAACTTGCCCTGGCATAATCCTCGTGTGGTCGCATCTTAACCTCCTCATCCGGAAGCATGAGACAGATATGATATTTGTTATTGGTCCCGGCCATGGGGCTCCCGCTGCTCTAGCTGCACTTTGGCTAGAAGGGTCGCTGGGCAAGTTCTTCCCGGATCGATATGCTCTCAACCAAGAAGGCCTTCGAAACCTTATCACCGGATTTTCAGTCCCGGGGGGGTTTCCCAGGTAAGAGCTTGTATGTCTTCACAACCACCGACTCGAACTTACAAAAATAAAGTCACATCAACTCCGAAACTCCGGGCGCGATCCATGAGGGTGGTGAATTGGGGTATGCGTTGGCTGTGTCCTTTGGCGCCGTCATGGATAACCCTGATCTCATCGTAACATGTCTTATCGGCGACGGTGAAGCAGAGAGTGGGCCAACTGCAGCGTGGGTTTCCCGTACACACTCTCCATTAAGAATATCTGTTGACCAAAATCAGAGCCTGGCATTCTACGAAATATCTCGACCCCGCAGAATCAGGGGCTGTCATTCCTATTCTACATGTCAATGGCTTCAAGATTAGTGAGCGCACCATCTTTGGGTGTATGGACAACAAGGAAATTGTGACCCTGTTCAGTGGGTATGGCTACCAGGTCTGTGTCGTGGAGGATCTCGACGACATCGATGTTGAGCTTTCGAGTGCACTGGAGTGGTCTGTGAGAGAGATCAAGAAGATTCAGACCGCAGCTCGACAGGGCAAGCCGATCATAAAGCCCCGATGGCCGATGATCGTTCTCCGAACTCCCAAGGGATGGACAGGACCGAAGAAAGTGGATGGTGAATTCATTGAAGGATCTTTTCACGCTCACCAAATCCCGGTCCCCAACGCAAACAAGGATGAGAAGCACCTGAGGATCCTCGAGACTTGGTTGAGGACCTACGACGCCGGTAAACTGCTGAAAGGTGGCAAACCCGCGGACAGCATTCTGGACATCATGCCCCAAAGTGACTCGCAGAAGCTAGGGCAGTTCAAGGGAGCATACGATTCTTATCAACCATTGGATATGCCAGACTGGGAACAGTTTGCCGTGGGGATAGAGGAGCAGATCAGTTGCATGCAGCAGACCGGCAAACTCTTGGATAAGGTGGCCGTCCAGAATCCCAAGAGCTTTCGGATATTTTCCCCAGATGAGCTCGAAAGCAACAAGCTTAGCGGACTTCTTGATCATACAGGTCGCAATTTCCAGTGGGATGAGTATTCCCGTGCTCAGGGTGGGCGCGTCATTGAGATATTATCGGAACATTGTTGTCAAGGTCTGCCTGACACCGTTTAGACTTCTCTATCCCTGACTCCGATGCTAACTTGATTAAAGGTTTTGCTCAGGGCTATTCTCTGACTGGCAGAACCGCCCTTTTCCCCAGTTACGAGTCCTTTTTGGGCATCATCCACACCATGATGGTGCAATACTCTAAGTTCAACAAGATTGCCAGAGAAGTTTCCTGGAGAGGTCACCTCAGCTCCATCAACTACATCGAGACCAGTACTTGGGCTCGACAGGAGCACAACGGATTCTCCCACCAGAACCCATCTTTCATCGGCGCCGTACTGAACTTGAAAGCCGAGGCAGCCCGAGTTTACCTACCACCTGATGCCAACTGCTTTCTCAGTACCGTCCACCACTGCCTGAAGTCGAAGAACTACGTCAACCTTATGATCGGTTCGAAGCAGCCCACGGCTGTCTACTTGTCGGTGGATGATGCTGCTGAGCATTGTAGGAAGGGTGCTTCGGTGTGGAAGTTTGCCTCTACGGATGAAGGGAAGAAGCCAGACGTTGTCATCGTTGGCATCGGCGTCGAAGTGACTTTCGAGGTCGTCAAAGCAGCCGAGCTGCTTCGTGCTTTGGTACCTGACCTTCGTGTACGGGTTGTAAATGTTACAGACCTGATGGTTCTCATGGCCGAATCGCGTCACCCGCACGCGCTTACCCAGAAGGACTTTGTCGAAATGTTCACAGAGGATAAGCCTGTCTGCTTCAATTACCATGGATACACAACTGAGCTGCAGGGTCTGATTTTTGGGCATCCCGGTCTTCACCGAATGAGTGTGGAAGGCTACAAAGAAGAGGGAAGCACAACCACGCCATTTGATATGATGCTGGTCAACTGTGTGAGCAGGTTTGACGTAGCTGCTAGAGCGCTCAAGGGCGTTAGCTCGCAAAGCCAAAAGTTGAAAGGGAAGCTCGACGAGGCGTTGAAAGCCCTTGAAGCAAAGGTTGGGGAAGTCAGAGATTATATCAAGGAGAACGGCAAAGGTATGCTGCAAGCACGTATGCAATCTTCTTCGGACACTAACCTTGAGAGCAGATCCGGAAGACCTGTACGAGATGGCCAAGTTTTAGAAAACGGTACCATTTTGAAGCAAATCCTAATGGCATTACAAATTCTTAATCTAAATGGTCAGAAGTGCATGATGCATTTTATGCTCATAAGGTGCTTGAAATTCATGTGTCTCAAATTCCTTCTTTCGTTGCTGACGGGCGCACACATAAGCAGCTTGTGTGTGTTCTGCAGGTTGATGGTATGCACCAAGAGGTCAACAGGAAGGACCGAAAGGGATGACAAAGACAGGAAACGGATGTAATGACGGCTTGGGTAGCTGTATTTAGTTCACGGGATCCCTGAATAGAGATACCGCGTTCTTCTACACTCAACGGACCCTAAATGTGACGTCCTACACAACGACGACTCTAAAGCCCCAATTGCAACATTCGCGGCAACTTACCCTACGCTTTGAGCGAGCGGCAGGCCTCGTAGCATTCGTGACAATTTTGCATGAGCCAACTAAGTAGTAGCTATCTAAGAAAATCACCTCATACTGTGATTGCCATTAGGAGGAGACTTCATGGATACTCGGCGACGATGCTTAAATAACGTGAGATTCATGGATGATAGAAAATGGAGGTGCGTAAATTGTGAAAGCGAAGATGAAAGAGAATTGACTTTTCCATTCCCCCATACGACTTAGGTAAGGTACTTAGTTCACCACAACAGTCAAAAAGAAATGCAATATTAATCATGGGGAACTATATGATACTCCCGTCCTTTTCCCCGAGAACCCAATCCCTCGCATCCAGAGCCAGCTCTTTGAATTATCCATCATCACATCCCATGAGATTCCATTACGAGATGCTCACTCAGCTCGGAAGTCGGTCAACCATGCTATAGGGCGCCTGATCCCCTATAGCCCCCGACAGCCCCCCCGGAACATCGGGGATTGGATCGTGAGTCCCTGTGGCGCTTTTCCAAGCCTGTAGTCCCTGTAATTCTGCCACGTCGTGAGCCATGGAAGCGACTGCCTGAGGTAACGAGAACTGCGGAGTTGAGATAGTCGACGTAAACCTCGCAGGCGCGGTGAACTTGCACCTTTCACTGACACCAGTGCTCGACGTGAACGCCCTGAACGCGGTCCAGCACGTTGAAGTCGAGGCCGTCCTGGCGAAAGGCGACGATGATCATGTCGAAGTTTTGTTCCAGCGACTCCACGGTCCAGTCGCTGTCGGCGAGACGCGCGATTTGAGGCACCGCCTGCTGGGCGACCAACGGATCCGCCCAGGTGACCTGGAGTTTGTCCGTCAGCATGAGACTCTTGGCCAGCTCGAGACCGGGAGAGTTGGCGAGATGCGATTGTCCGCGCTTGAAGCCGATGCCGACAACCAAGACGCGTGGTCGAAGTCCATCACGCGGCTCTGCCTTGGCGTAGAGCCGCTCGACGGCTCGTTGGGCAATAGCCGCGGGTCGTGTATGCATCTTCTCCGACGCCGCTTGAAGGAGCGGGAAGCTGCTGTTGGAGAGCAAGTACCAAGGGTTCACCGGGATGCAGTGTCCGCCCACCCCCAGACCCGGCGAGAAGGGCATGTAGCCGAAGGGCTTGGTCGATGCAGCGCGGCAAACCTCGTAGGGATCAATATTATGTCCCAGACAGGCATCGGCCATTTCATTCGAATAGGCGATGCAGACCATACGCTGGCAGTTCTCATACAGCTTCATCATTTCGGCAACCTCAGGTCGCGAAACGGGAATGACTTGGTCGAAAGATTGCGAGTACAGTCGCATAATAGCGTCCAGCGAGCCCGGCACCATATCGTCAAGTCCGGAAACAACTTTGGGTATGGAACGGGCGGGAGGTTCCACGCGACCCGGATCGACTCTTTCTGGCGACATGCCCGCGAAGAAGCCCCTTTCTTTGGCCAGAGGGCCTAGTAGCTCCCGCGTCATCCCAACAGCAACAGAGCTCTCGATGACAACAACGGAGCCCTGCCGAGCATAGAGCCCAACCGCAGCCAGAGCGCTCCGGAGGTACGACGAGTCGATGGTCTTGTCCGGTAGCAACAGTGTCGGCACCGAGATGAGAAAGTGTGTGGCATCAGCAAGATCTTGCGCCTTTGATGTGAAACGCACTCTGCTCCCGGGGGCTTGTTTCGAAGCCAGCTGCGCCGTTCGAGCTTCAGAAACGTCATATCCGACGACATTATAGTTATTCGAGAAGGCGCCCACGAGATGCTCGCCGACATATCCAACACCAATGACGGCAACAAGAGGTTCCGTGTTGTTGTCGATACTGCCGGAGACGGGAACACGATAGAGGTCCTCTGCCTCGGAGATTTCACTGGGCGGAGTGATATCGTAATAGTTTCGATTGGAGAACACCCATGGCTTAGAATCCTCCTCACAGGAGATCAGGGGAAGCCCCTGAGTCAGGAGACTTTGGGCAAGTAGCTGGGCCATTTTGAAAACGATTGACAAAGGTTTGCTAACGAGTGAAAGTGGTTGTGCTTAGAATGCGATGGGGGCCCCCAGGGAAGATATCCAAAGCCAGGAAAGAAGACGGGGGATACGGAACCAAGTGGATTGAAAACCTCTCCCAGAGATCGCATTATAGGGACAGGCGATGAACCGTTACTTTTCGTCGATTCCACGTCAGCATTCTCGCCAAGAGGCGTCCAACTGGCAGAGAGTATGCTTCCATACATGCCCACTTCTACGAGCTGAGTCCAGATGCGGTAAGAACACTTCTCTTGGGCGTGCGGTTCGAGCATCATTACAACAATGCCCATTTGTGCATCGGACAGGGAGGGCCTCAGTTCCGATGTGAGCAGAAGTCCTGGGCCCCTGCTTTTCCCAGCCGAGCCAACAACCGCCACCTCGTAACTCAAAACAACGACATGGCAACTCAGCCTTCAGTCCGAGCCGGTGCCTTCGTTATTCCGTGCGGGAATTGCCAAGGACAGAAGCACGGCAGCCATCCCGCTAGTGGCGTGCCTGCAGCATCAAAACGCCAACCGGCCGGCCTGTTTCACAAGACGACGAGGCTGTACGAAGCACGAACTTGTTTGTCGGAGGCGTCCAAGAGGGCCAAGCCTCGACTCATACCCAGTCTCGAGAGCGTTACGAAAGTCTCAGCTGAAATCTGCATGTCTTGGCTTGTAGGCTTGGAACTGGGAATATTGGCGTGAACTGGCGTGATAGGTTCACTTAGAAGCTCGCCGCCTTCCTAGATGGACTAGGAGGACTCTATGACACTGCTGCCAGACACTGGAACGATCATTTCTCAGCCGGACTAGGGCAACACAATGGAGTACTGACGGTGACCCCGCCGACAGATCTGCGGCAAGGACGAGGATGATTCGGCCGGGGTATCATTAGGGTTGTGTCAACCTGTTGGGAACGGCCTGGATCTAACCGAAGAAGCCAGACGGCAGGTCGATGTACCGGTACTTTCGCCTTCTCCGTGCCCCATAGTCAAGCAGCCTTGTCTGGCCCGGTCCTGGCGATGCAATCCTTTCAACTTCCCAGGGCGACACGTGGACAAAGTGAGGACCGCATCTTCCATTGGGAGTCCGTGTAATGGATGATTTCGTGTTCAAACGCCCGGACGACGCGAATTCAGGAACCGCACGCCTCGAAAGGTTTTGTCTGACCACAATGTCCAACGAGACGAGCGACTGGCCAGCCACAGCGGGAGGAGATCTCATTACTACCCACCATCAAAAGGCAATTTTCGTCTCAAGGATAATCGATCGGGATCATGATGGTGCCCATAGCACCGATGTGGAGGCCACACCTGACGCCCCAACGGATTTAAACAGACGGAACCCGTCGTCGTCATTGTGTAATGTCAACTTGAGAGTTGGCAGGCCCCTCTCTGACATGCATACGGCTCACCGCACCTGCAGAGAGAAGAGGAGTTGCTGATAACTTCTCCTCACAGGTAACTAGGATGCCTGGGCCATGGCAGAGGAAGATTTCAACCGTGTGGCTTGCCAAGTCGGGAAGCGCCTTGAACTGATGTCGGCATCATTGGACATGGATCTTCGGACGCGTGAAAGCCAGTGCTTCTATGCATGATGGCGTTCAATAAAAGTGGACATCTTACGGGATTTCTCCATCCAACAGTTCACCATGCATCGAGCCGCATCCTGGGAGGGTCTACTTTTGGTCTTTCTCCTTTCGGGACGCGTTCCAGCTTGCGTATTTGGTATGGCACTGAAAGAAGTGGATTTGGACCCGTCTTCCTACCGCGATTTCACGCTGCCCGACATTCTAGGAGTATGACTCTCGAATTCCTGTCTCACCTAATTTCGACCTCAATATCCAACTCTCGACAACCGCTGTGACGAGCCGACCTCACCTGCATGAGTGGAGCACGCCTTGCTATATTTAATCCCCGCGTCACCAGGATATACTGCTGCCAAAAACTTTCTGGGGTGATTGTCTCTTTAGCTTGCGGCTCGACGCCACGCCAGGAACGAAGCCAGCAGGGCTAGCCCGTTTGCTACCGCCGTTGACAGTAAGATAAGCATAAATCAATAATTGGCAGACCGAGCAGGCCCATCTTGCAGCCGCATAGGGGCCTAAGAGGTTGGGCCCGAGTTGCTGGCAACCACCACATGAAGGAGATGCAGAGATCCTAGGCCGCCCTTGATACTGTCCATTGAATGCTTTGTTTTTCTCGTGTTCTGCCCCGTAGTCGCTGAGCGGTCCGTCCGACGACTTCCGGAGGATCTAGCTTGTTGAAGGCCAAAGTCGCGAGAACTAGTTCATCATGTAAATAGAGTGCCGACCCGCCCCTGGTGTTCTGGCCCTCATTCGTCCGCACCGTCACTCGATTTTCCTTGAGTTTTGTTGCTTCCCGAGCTCTCGAGAAGCCCGCGATCAAGATGAAGTTTACTACTTTCACCACCTTCGCTTGGGGTTTGCTCAACACTGGTCCTACACTCGCGGGACCAGCATACGCGGGGTACCAACTCTTGTCTCCGAGACATGCTACACTGGAAAAGCGCGCAGAGTGCGGTCCTGGGGTCGGATCGTGCAACAAGGGGTTCTGCTGTTCTGAGGGTGGATGGTGCGGTACTACGGAGGAGTACTGTTCTGGATCGGCGTGCCAACTCGACTACAGCGATTCCTGTGATACTTTGTGAGTCTTTAGTTTTCTCCCCTTCTGAAACTGACGAGAATGGGCTTCAACTGACGGCCGTAAATACCAGCTTCGGTCCATCTGGAGCGAGTACTGAGACTGTGCCTCGACCCAAGATTGGCTCCGTTCCATATGGTGTGTTTCCTTCGACTATGCGGTGGAACCGTGATGTTTCTTGGAATCCTTACGGCAAGACGTGACTGACAGCAGGATTATAGGCACAATCATCAGTGACTGCACGGTTCCCCAGACGATGGCTCTGACCTTTGACGACGGGCCCTTCGACTATACCAGCCAGATCTTGGATATCCTCGACAACCTCAAAGTCAGGGCAACCTTCTTCGTGGCGGGCAATAACAGGGGCAAGGGCCACATCGACGACTCCTCTAAGCCATGGCCAGCGCTCCTTCGCCGAATGCACGCTGCAGGCCATCACATCGCCAGCCACACCTGGACGCATCGGGACCTGAACACGGTCAACAGCACCATCCAAAAGACGGAGATGATCTACAACGAAATGGCCTTTCGCAACCTCTTCGGGTGGATCCCGACTTACATGCGCCCCCCGTACTTGGAGTGCAATGAACCATCCGGCTGCCTGGGCCTGATGAACTCGCTTGGATATCACGTCATCACCAACGATATCGACACCAAGGACTACGAGAACGACGATGCATCGCTCATCCAGATCTCGAAAGATCGCTTCTCGGCGGGTGCCTCGACGGACTCGGCCCACAATGAGTACATTGTGCTTGCTCATGATGTCCACTACCAGACCGTCGTCAATCTCACAGCCTACATGGTCCAGACGACTCGAGCCCGCGGCTACAAGCTCGTCACCGTCGGTGAGTGTCTCAACGACCCCAAGGCAAACTGGTACCGCACCGTTTCCGGAGGCACCGTCCCGACTAGCAGCACGACTCTCAAGGCCTCGACCAAGACGTCTAGCACTAAAACTTCGCCTTACGCAACACCTACCTCGACTCTGAAGCCGTCTCCCAACCAGAAGTGTGGCGGCAGCTCGGGTTACACTTGCTTGGGCTCAGCCTTCGGTAACTGCTGCTCATTCTATGGCTTCTGGTACGTCCGCGCTCACCCCAAACCACCGCTCCACGGGGCTGCACGTGTACCACCATGTTTGCTGACTAGCCTTACCAGCGGCTCAAGCGCCTCATATTGCGGCACGGGCTGCTCCCCCGACTTTGGAACATGCACGCCTGGCTCGGGCGGGATCTCTGACACGACTAATGGTCTGTGTGGACCCCAGTTCCAGTCGACGTGCAAGAACTTCGGGACCAAGAATTGCTGCTCCAGCTTCGGTTACTGGTAAGTCTTGCGAAATTGACTACATTCTGTCGCAGCGCCGAACGACGGGCGCGGTGTCACAGGGAAAGCCAACGGCTAACTCTTCGCCTCAAACAGTGGAAACAGCGCCGACCATTGCGGCTCGGGATGTCAGAGCAAATACGGGACTTGCAAATGAGACAAGTCCCGCTGCACCCAGCACGGCAGCTGCCAATAGTAATAGGGACAGCCTCGGTGTGATATTCTACAAATACGTGGTAGGGCTTCGTGGGTTGATAGTGTCCTACAAAGGGCCAGGGATTGGCGGGGATGGGGAGGGACGACATTGTTGGTGTACAAGGAGGCTTTCAGCTTCGGAAAGTTTTCCTTCCCTCTTGTTTTCTATTTACGAGCAGCCACGTTTATTTGGCCTCGCCCACTTTAATTCTATGCTTAATGCCTTATTTAATGCTTGTCCCGCGCTTTGTGTTGGATGCGCTTCCCGATCGCGGGTAGATTGGCTCCCGCTCACCGTATATGCTTGTTGGGATATGCGGGCCGTGCCTCCTAGTGTCGATACTTGGCACGTTTCTCAAAGTTGTCACCGTACAAGTCAAATAGTGTGCCAGAGAACCCAAAATAGATCAGGACTACTGCGCACATATGGCTCGTAAACTGGACAAGGTGTACGTAGTACTTCACTAGAGAAGCAGTTGGCTCAAACTGAAAAGCTTCCATCGCCGATGATCTTGCTTTTTAGCCGACCGTTGTGAGTGACTCAAGATGGAGCTCACATCCCAAGTTTTCTGACTAGTAACGCAGCTAAACACACAGACGATACAACCCTGTTGGGCCTTCATCGTCATAGAAGCCAATATCACAAATATAGTCATGCTAAAGCTGCATGTATGTGGCCGTATTCCCACGTGTGTTGCAGCATGCCCCTCGTCCCGAAATAGTCCTCCGCATTCTTGGCAGCAGAAGCGACGGAAGCACCAGAACCAAGCAAACCACCTTGGCGGTGATTATGATGGCCTGAGTATTCCTGCACGGTTTTTAATATGTGATGGCCAGTACGTCAGGAAGTGCGTGAGTTTTGGTTGGGTTATGGCATAACAGTCGGCCGGGATGGCATGATAGCGCGGCATGGCCAATTTGGCGAGGACGGGAAACTCGAAAGGGCTTCTTGGGCTCAACCCGACGACGGTTTTTAGATGACCGTCCCGAACTATGATCGTGTTCTGGGACGTGCTTGTTACTCAGCTTTCATGCCTTGAAGTGGCTGAGAAAATCGTCGTGGTCGCCATGCCAGGATGCTATTCCCATCTGTCGTGCAGCCTTGCAAACTAACAACTTCTTCCTAGTTCCTGGGGACCTATGGGCTGTGAGTTGCGGGGACGTTGCTTTCTCACATGCAATATGGATCCATGGATATCGAGAAACGAAAGGGATTGTACCGGTACCAGTACCAGTACACGATACGAAACTCCCCTACATAAGGTAGCTAGGCCCTCCCCCCTTGCGCGGAAACTACTGCAGGTCCAGGGATCTCCGTCCTACCGCACCCCGGGAACGCAACGCCACCAAATACCCGTGCTGACGAGGCCCCGTTGGGCTTGGCTTGTTTTCTTTTTCCTTCCAATTCGCGATGACAGCTTCTCTCTATTATCCCGTTCAACACCGTCCGGCCGGTGGCAACGGCCAAGCAGCCACGCCGTGTTCTTTGCGTCTGCGGTCTGTGTCTTGGCGACGTGGCCTTGGCTTGCGTGGAGGACGCAATGGCCGTCCGCTTAGGGCCTCACCTGCAAGAATTCAGTTGCAGGCTGCACCGTATCGGATTGGGCTCTTGGCCCGGCGGCGAGGAAGCTGTTAACAAGGAGTGTCGGTCAACACAGGTTCCAAGCTCTTGGGTGTGTAGTCTTCCCGAAGCCTCAATGGTCACCGCAAGGCCCAACACCACAAAGCCGTTGCTCAGCGGTCGTGTGTGCAGCAAAGAGTCTTTCGCCATCCGAGACTCCGATGGGGACATCCAGCCACCGGGGATGGCGAGGACTCGACCTAAGTGGGAGACTTTGAAGGACGGCAGCCTGCGTGGTGAGAGCTATTGGATGCTGATCGCCTTTCTTCCTGCTTGGCAACTAGGATACTCGGGATGATCATGGTAGACGTGGTCTCGGGATTGGTAATCTCCATCTTACGATCATCTTGGTCGGCCCAGATCAGATAGATTGACACGGTCAATGTTTCTTGCTGCTTCCCGTTGCCTCTGCGTCGTCCTCGGCGCCGCTGCTTCCGAGGCGAGGACGACTTGACGGGAGAGGCAAATATTGGTTTCGGTTGGTGGTTACACGCAGACGGGGTTGTTGACAGTCTTCCTCGCGGGCCGGGACTTGATACACGGCGACCCTGCAGTTTGGCCTTCTCAGCTGGGTGATCATGGAAGCCTGTTTGCTCGATTGCTTGTAAGTTCTTGTAAGTCTCGAAGCTCTATTTCCATCTGGCGAGATTGCAAAAGAGCGTAGGTTCGTGTAAAGACGGACTAATAATCCCGGAATCAGTCAACGACCGGTTTGATTCGAAGGGAGGATCCACGTTGCGTTGTCGACACACACGCAGCACACGCACACAGCACACGCACCCCCAATAAACGCCCACGAGTCGGATGCTCGATATACCGATTCCATATGTGCAAGGACCCGCTGAATAAACCCATGTCATGTTCATGTTAATGTCCATGTCGGTCTCTCTGCTCCATGTCCGCGCAACAGGGATTGCGGACGGGTCCGTCCCATCAACCAAGGCCCCCCGGTTCTCTTCGTTGCGGTGCGGCTCACTTTGCCTCCCGCAAACCAAATCAACTAGTCGTTCCCCAGCCCGTCCAACTCTATCGTGGCGCGAGGGACAACAGCAGAGCGTCGGTCGGTTGACCCACGGCATTAGTCCCCGTCGGCGCCCAAGCCTCGACGGAGCTGGACGCTCCCACGCTTCGTATCAGACGGCGCGGGCCAAGCGGCTGGTGCGAGGTATGTGCTGTCGTGCTTGCGACCCAGGGGGGCAGAGGGGGGTCCGAGTCTCTCTCTGGCAAGGCTCGTCCCGTGGATGGGCGAAGAGTGTCCATGGTCGTTCTCGTCGAGGCGCTCAAGCGGGGACCTGAAGGTGTCTTGCGAGAAGCCAGGATGTTGCAGGATCGCTGCTCGTGCTCTAGTCCTCGAGCAAGACTGGGACAGCTTTGAGGCCCGCGAGGCCGAGGACCCCCGTCTGAAGCAAGATTTAGAAAGCTGCTATAGCTTCCCTTCTCCCCCCGGCCTTCTGAGCCCGCTTTCCAGTATCTTCTGCAGCCCACTGTCGTTCGCTCGAGCCTGCTTCTCTCGCTACCGGGCCTTGGACTTTGGAGAGTGTACTGGCTGTATACCTCGACCTCTGCCCATTGCTGCATTGTTGCGTCCCTCTTCCCTCTCACGCACAGTCCCTTCGTTTTGTCGACTTGGTCGTCATATCTTTCGTTATCAGCAGAGCTGTGGAGATAGTTGCTGCTGTCGTTGCCGTTGTCGTTGTCGTTGTCGTCGCTATCGTGTTTGGTGTTGTGCTCAATAACGATTTACACCTTGCCTTGTTGTCTTCGACCCTCGACCCCAGTCATTGTCTCTTAGGCTGTACACCCTCCGTCCATCTCGATAACTAGCTTTGCGCAAGACTCAGAATGACTTCTTCTACCGTGCCGTCAACTGCCAATGGCAGAGGATCCTCATCATCGTCGTCTGAGCGAGCCGCCAACAATCGAGCAACATCGACGGAACATGGTCCTCCTCCCGTCGCCTACCTACTGCAACCGCAGTTCCAGATAAGGCCCAGTGAAGGAAGCTCTCGCAACTCGGTGAGCTTATGCGCAAGTTTCAGTTTCCATGCGATCCCTCGCTAATACTTGATTAGTCCGTCGTCCGGGGCATCAATGGCAGCTTCCCTCCTGGTGTCCAGACGCCGCAGTCTGGAATCACCCATGCCTCGTGGCTCTCGCAGGGCCTCGACTCCAACCTCTCCTTCACGTCGTCCATTCTCCAGGAGGAAGCCAAGTTACGCTGGGACTCGGACGACGAGCTCAAGAAGATGTCCAAGAATCTCCTGCGCCTCCAGAAGTGGAGTCTCATCTGCGGTCTTCTAATGATCAACGGCGTGTTGATCTACGTCGCGTGGACGTACTGGCAGGTGTACTACATCTTCATCGTCTTGCTCAGCTCCAATACCGTCCTCCAGTCGGCCATGATCTTTTGCATCATGCTGCACTATTTCATCACCCGCATGCTCTGCTTCTGGCGGAAACGGAAGGAAGTCATTCCCGATGAGCCGGAGAAGATGATCATGCTGCTCCCCTGTTATAACGAAACGTACGAAGAACTCACACGGTCTCTCGACTCCCTGATCATCCAAAAAGGCATTGAAGCCCATCCGCGAGCCATCTTCATCGTAGTCGACGGTGATGTCCGTGGGCCTGGTATGGAGAAGACTACGCAGGGATATCTCCTTGAGGATATCTTGGAACCAGGTCCCAGCCGCCATTTCGAGAACGGATACCGCGCGCGTGATGGACTTTTCATGCCCGTCAAGGTTCAGACAGGATACTACAAGGGTATCCCGTACGTCTTCGTCGGAAAGCGATACAATCAGGGGAAGCGCGACAGCTTGTGTTTCGCCCGCTCGTTCCTGTACCACTATAAGCAGCGCTCGGAGAACCTCGTCACCATGTTCAACAATGACCTCTATGAACACATCGGAAACGCTTTTGCTCAACACGGCCTCGACAATATCGAATACCTTGTCGGTATGGATGCGGACACCGTCTTTGACGAGTACTGCGTCATCGAGATGCTCAAGGAGATCCGAAAGAACCCCAAGCTTGTCGGTGTCTGTGGTCATGTGTGCGTTGACTTTGACGGCCGAGACTTCGGTCTCTGGTCTCTGTATCAATCTGTCGAATACTCCCAAACCCAGGGCCTACGCCGTATGTTCCAGTCGCGCGTGACCGGCAAGGTGAACTGCCTCCCCGGCTGCTGCCAGCTCATCCGTATCGACGAGTCGACCTTTGGCGATGCTGTTCTCCGCCAGCGGTTCGGCTACTGTCCCAAGCCCAACGATGTCATGACCCAGCACATCATGGGGAACTACTCCGAGGACAGCATCCACGCCTCCATCATCTTCAGTCTGTTTCCAGGCAAGCAAACGGCTCAGGCATTGCGTGCCAAGGCCTTTACCATCGTGCCCCAGAACTGGACTGTCTTCCTCTCGCAGCGGAAGCGTTGGGCGCTAGGCAGTATTTCCAACGAGTTTGTCATGATTTTCCGACCTGGCATTATCTTGGTGGAGCGACTCCAGAGTCTCATCGCCGTCATTACCTGGGCCATTACTCCATTTATTATTGCCGCCTTTGTCGAGCTCATCATCGTCTTCGTCAAGCGAGGAAAGGAGGTCATGACAGACCCAATTTTCTTGGGGCTCATCTGCATCTTATGGTTCCGCTATGTAAGTGCCTCAACCTGTTTCCCCTCTCAGCCCGTCTCCCCTCAGCCCATTTTCATCTCAGCCCTACAAAACCGAATCAATGTGACTCCATCGTGACCGTCCTGCAATGGTACCAAAAACTGTCAAAGGCTAACTGACAATCAATAGTTATATTCTTTCTGCATTGGATTCTGGCTGCCACGCAACAATCTAGAGCGCATCCAATACTTTGTCGGCTACTTTTTCCATTTTGCCACTTCGCCCTTTATCAACATTGTCGTTCTCTGCTACTCGCTCTTCCACTCTGATGACTTCAAATGGGGCAAGACGAGAGAAGTCATCAGGGCAGATGGAGAGAAGGAAGCCACAGATGACGCTGGCGGTCGCGGCACGCACTAAAATTGTGCGGATGGGATGAGGACGAGGCTACAATTGCACCGACGGCACGACTTAAAAGCATATAATTTGGTTGTTTATTTCCTAATGATAGAAGGTAAAAACAGAAAGGCTGCTTGGAGGGGTACAAGCATGGATGGGCATTGGGACGTGGAAGTGTAGGTAATGTCGAATATTTTCACTCAGATAGCACTGGCCGCCACCACTCTTTCAAAAGAAACTTGAGCGCAGTGCGCATTGCATGCCACCTTGTTACCTTTGGTTTTAGCAAAGTGACTTCTAAACTGAATGCTGGCGTGGTCAGAGAAGGCAGGTAGGTGATGTAGTGTTGACTCTAGCCTCACATCGATTTTTGGTAGTTTCCAATGTGTCGTCAACTAAGGTGTTAATGAAAAAACCACGACATCTTGGGCACGACTCGGGTGCTTCACGATCAACAAACTTGGATTTGCTAACACTGAAGATCTATTTATCCCAACGACGAGACCACCTTCATCACCATAACTGTTACAACATACCATCCCCTGTGTGTCCATCTTGGACCGAGTCCCGGATCACTCCAAGGCTGCCAACTTGACTTACACGAGTCAAATCCCTAACTTCAAAGACTAACCTTCTCTCCCCCAAGACCTCGTGGCATCTGAACTTCAGGCATCCTTTCACATTTTAACCCCCCAAGCCGCCCACGGATCCGCAAACTGTCTACAATCCCTCCCCCATCCCGTCCACCCCTGGCCCCCTCCGGGACCTCCCCACCCCCCCTCTCCACGCAGGCCTCCTCTGCTGATGATCCCGACAAAGCGTCGCATCCTCGCCCCCGCGGTCCACTTGCTGCCTACAACCTTCAGATCGGCAGCGAGCGTGCTCCGGGCACCAGGCCGTCCCTGGGATGATGCGGTGCCGGCACTCCGGCTCGGCACAGGCGTGCTCGTCGCAGAAGAGGACGACGTTGGCTCGAGACGGCGACATGGGTGGCCCATCGGGAGAGTGCTTTCTTGGGCGGCTGCACTCGGAGTCGTTGCATTTGTGGCTGAAGCAATAATCGGATGGACGTTTCTTCGGGTACGAGCATTCGCGGATATCGCAGAGGTGCCTCTTACAATATTCCGCGTCTGCTTCGGTGCGTCTGTCGCAGTGAGTCCTACCATCTCTACCCTTGCAAAAGTTGACGATAGTAAAGGAATCTATTTTCGTATTAGTATTGGCATCAATTTCTTTGATAGCATTTCCTTGGTATCACTTACGGTCTTCGCAGGTAGAGCAGGTCCCATCTCTTGAGACAAACCTCTTTCTCTCGCACCCATTCTTCGAGCACCTCTGATGCTCCTCACAATTCCGGTTTGCAACAGCTTCAGCCTCGCAACCCTCGAAACTACATTCGTGATATGGACAGTACTCCCTGCCTAGTCTCCTCTGCCAGCAGCCAATGGTCTTACACCGGTGTTCCCTGCAATGCTGACCCTGGGATGACTCGACCCCCCTGGCGCACATCGGTTCAGCACAGGTATGGTCACAGCAATAAGGCCCATTGCGCCGTTCTTGATCGCAATCCGGCGTCTCGCAGAAATGGGAGCTGCAGTACGGCGCTGTGAGGCCGTTGCTACGGGCGTGGCAGAAGCGTCCGCATTGGCTGCTTTTGCAGATACTGTGCCGGTCGCAGAACCGCTGCCATTCGCGGGTGCCTTCTTTTCCCAGTACGAAGGATGTGCAATGTGGGTTCTCGCATGTGTGTTCTCTGCAGTATGAGCCGGAATCCCTTCGGCCTCTGCAGCTCGCGTACCGACAGCGGTGGTCGTTGCATAGTTGTAGGTCCTCTCCGAATTGCCGTACACGGGCGTTTGTACAGCCGGCTTCGATGCATAGGTCTCGAAGCTAGGTGTCAGCAAAGGATCTCGGGAATTTTGTAAGGAGTGCAGCTTACGGTTAGAGCAATACTGGTACATCCTAGGATCCCCATCTTTGACATTCCAGGGACACCTCATCCCGTTAACAATCTCCGCACACTTCATGTCTACTCGCAAGTACTCTCCCATTAGACATCATGGACCATCAAATTCCTATGGGTCATTCTTCCACTCACGATCGCTACAAACAGCCGCCGAGGGCAGCTTGGCCCTGCGACAAAGTCTCCCGCCATCGATCTTGCTACAAGCGTGGAACTTGCAAAACAGCGATGAGGCGATCTCTCCGTCGACACTGAGTCTCACGACCCGGTTGCGGCAGAACGTGCCAGGAGCCGCGCACGTTTGTGCAGCGAACCTGGGGTTAGGATACTGTGGATGCCGGCCGAACGCTGGGTACATGCTGAAAGCTGTCTCGCAGTTGTCGGTTGCTGAGGAGGACCTCTAGATGATTCGAGATGCAGAAAATCGGAAGCGAACAAAATATTCCTGGGTACCCAGCTATTGATATCAATTCTTGCTTCGTCGCACGGGAGCCTCTGTTAGCCAGCAATGCTACGATACACAGCTCATCCTCTCGCGGTCCACGACCTAACCCCAACAGGGAGTCATTGCGATGCTAAATCTACATCAGTGAAGGCGCATTCGGGAACACACATTGCTGTCGACAAGGCGACCAGTCGGGGCAGCGAGCCTACTTGTTTGCTGCGGTCGAAGCCAGAATGCTTGCCTCGTCATCGGGTACGGGCATTAACAATAAGATCTTAGATCACAAGCAAGGGTATATCGGCGAAGTTCTTTGCGTGCAATAATTTGCTTGTTGCTGTCTGCCCGCCAATTGATGCGCCCCATCGCTTTGCTTAACCCGTGACCGTCCTAAATCGTGGTATCATTCCGCGCAAACAACGTCACACCGTTCCCAAGCGAAGCCTCACTCTGGGAGGACCTCTTCCGTAATCCGGATTTAGCGTGGACGAAAAGGAATCTATATAGTGTTACTGCCTCGTCGGACAGTGAACTGCTGTGTTGTCAAACCGTGTCGAGGATGGGGTGCCGATATACTACAAAGGCTTGCACGTCGAATAGTCTAAGAGATGAGGTCGCATAAACAATGGATGCTTTGACGTCTTCAACGTGGCTGCTATTATATGGACTCTGCCACAGCCGCTTGGAGTCCCTGCAGCAGGGCTGCCTCCGCAGCATTGTCGTTGTGCACGTCTGGCTGCGCATGCGACAGCGGGGTGTGTGAAACCTGAGGTGTAGATGAAGATTGGGTTGTTATTTGAGGCGAAGGGAAGGTATGCGGAGGATGAGGGAGATGATATTGCGACTGTATAGGCTGCTGGGCTGGTTGTGTAACGCCGTTCGGGGTATGTTGTGGAGCAGGAGTATGTTGCTGGGCTGGCGAGTGGTTGAGTTGGCCGACTGGAGTGGCGGTTTGTGATCGTGATTGAGTGCCAGCTTGAGATTGAGCTGGAGATTGCCCAGATGGAAGTTGTAGTTGTGGGTGAGAGTGCGGCAGTGTCTGATGCTGCGACTGTGGTCTTGGAGATTGGAGAGACTGTTGTGTTTGTGGTCGAGGTGGTGGTTGTGGCACCGAGTGCAAGGCCTGCTGCGTTGTCGCCGGCATGCTTGGCCTGGACTGAGGGAGAGACGAAGCTGGGTATCCCGAATGGGAGGCCATAGAGTGCGCTGAGATTGCATGATGGGATGTCTGGCAGACTTGCGTAGAGGCTGCTTGAGCTGCGCTCGCTGCTTGAGCGGGTGTGATGACACCTGATCCCACAGCCGTCGCTGGACTGCCTGTTGTTCGTCCTTGAGGGGGATTCTGTAACCCCCCAGCCAGGGTCATGATGCCTTGTATCCTAGCTTGCTCCTCTTCCGAGTTCATCCTTGCCCTTTCTTCTGCCTCCTTTCTTGCAGCCTGGGTTGGCGCCCGGGTCTTCAGCTCTCCTGTAACAGCTTGGAGATAGTATGGCATCTCTGAATTAGTCTTGAGAAAGAATAGCTTGAGATTCCGGGCTTTGTCCTTCAGCTGAACTTGCGTTCGATCCTTTAGTATGTCGGATATTGTGCCGTTCGGGCCGAACAAGGTTAGGATTTGGCTCCAATGAGGGCCTTTGACCATGTCGAGACCGGCCATGAGCGCCTTTTCTTCTTCTTGTGTCCAAGGGCGTCTGGTCGAATGCAGGCCTTCTCTTCGAGTGTGAGCCGATGACTTCGAAAGTGCCGCTTGGCGGGCTTTGTCATATAGTATCGCGCTCGGGAACGTTTGATTAGGTGGTAGATTTTCTCCCGGACCCGGAGGCGGTGGTTGTGGTTCGGGGATTTGTTGTGTATATGAATAGTATGGGTGTTGAGCTTGTGTCTGCTGTTGCAGGTGGCTCAGATAAGATTGGGCTGCCATATTCTCAGCTACTAAAGTTAGAGGCGTCGCTCGCTAAAACACAATCGAAACTTACTCGTACTAGTAGGTACCGTCGGCTGGTATGGAACAGGAGACAGGCCATGCAGTGTCGTCTTGACGTAATTTGAGGTGCTCTCTGCGACCAAAGCCTCTAGCTCTTTGTAGTCCGTCATCAGGTCGACCTTGCCGTTTGTTTGCGGGATCGCGCTGTCTGTTTTTGGCGGACTCTTCGGCTCTTCTACTGGTTGTTCGATCTCTTCGATCACTTGAGGTGGTGGAGGCTCGTCTTCCGTCAAGCCGGCCAAGGCGTTCTGGACGAGTCCCGACGTGGTTTTCTCAAAGAAGGAAGATAGATCGTCCAAGTCCAATCCGCCATCGCCGGCATCGGGCAAGAAATCTACCGGGCTTTCATCGCATGGCGGCATGGACAATCCCAGCTTGGTCCCGAGTTCTGTTATTGATGCGAGACGACCCTTCGTATGTGTACGAAAGTTGCGTAACAGCTCATCTTCGGGGTACCTTTCTCTTAGGGATACTACTGGCTTGTTAGGAGGGCTAAGGTGAAAAAAATGCGGGTTTCAGGAACTGACCAGCTTCTGCCTGGGTTTGCGCTTCACCCTGAAGAGCCTCCTTCCGTAGTCGCACCGATGACGCGAGGTTATAGTCGGAGGTCGTGAGCTCGAATCCTCCATGCAGCTCGAGAAGTTTCTCTTCTAGGCCATCGGTCATTATCTCGTTTAGTACTTGCTCTACCTGTTGTTCTGGTGATCTCGCGGCTAGCGACTCGATGGCTATTTGAGTCTTAAGCGCCAGAAATAGCTCAACTACTACCGGAGAGAGATCGGACGTTTGACCGGGAAATACAGAGTGGAAGTGTTCTTGAGCCCTGGAGTATGGCTTTAGACCTGCGTCCACCAGCCATGTACCAAATTGAGCCAAGTTAGACAGTTCTAATATCGTTCGAGAATCCTCGTCTTCTAGTTCGAGGTTATCCGGTGACAGAATTGGCGTGGTGGCAGTCGAGTAGATTTGCTGTATATGCGCAAACGAGGTCTGGAGATTCCGAAATGATTGACTGTACTGGGAGTCGGTATCACGAAGCGACTTTATCATATCTTCAAGCGGTTGTGAGAGTATGAGGAGCATTGATATGGCCTAATCCAACGACGTGAGCGCTTGGTCTTCGAATTGACGCGCCAACCTACCAGATTCCCAAGCGCGTACCGACTAGCATTGCGCAAATATCTCTGAGGGTCAGACAAGAACGTAACGGGTGGCGGAGGAAGAGGAGCGTCCAAGACTGGCACGCTGTCCACGTCCATCGCATCGGTCGTCGTTTCGGGTATATCGTGGTTCTGGGTGAACTGGCTGACCATATTGCCAACATCGTTGAGCGCATTCTGGACAAGCAGCGCCAGCCCATCCTCCAGCGATTCTTCGGCGCCGTGGTCGTTGTCGAAGCCGTTCACGTGCGCATTGTCTGTCTCTGTCTTGACACGCTTGGACTGCTCGTCGCCGGCGGGCACGTCTTCGAAGGGACGTTTCATTGCGACCTCGGGGGACATTGAGAAGTCGAGCCCATCGAGTATACTGGGCTCTTGCTTGATGTCTAGATGAATCTCCATTAGCAAGACTGCGAGACGGCCAGCTTTGGGGAGGCCCGCAGGTGCTCTGTCGCAAGTCGCGACGGGATGGAGGGAGGGTGGCGGGATGGACGAAGGCAGGACGCACCTGGGAGAGACATTGCGGGCATGGCCGCGCTCAGTTCGGGCTGCGCAGGCTCAGCCATGATGCCGCAGGCCTCGAGTCACAGACCAGAAGCGCAGCAGGAGGCTCGTAGCAGGGAAATCGCAATGGGGCGCGGCGTCGGCGTCGGCGTCGGCGTCGAGAGGCGGGATGTTGAGAGACCTCGGAGAAAATTTGCTGAGTCAGTCCGATCGACTGCCCTTATTTCTTGCCCCAAAATTCTGCCGTTCGAGATACACAATTGACACAGCCAAATGCGTCAAAATTTATTGATGATCATAAATTCAAAATTACCGTCTCGGTGGAATTCGTGCTGGTGAGAGAGTGTTTGCGGACGTATTATCAGACTCTGCTGGGCTTTCAGGAACGGTCATTGACGATATCGTGGATGTATTCTGATGAACACCGCTCTTGACATTGTCAGGGTGGTTTGCAGTTGCAAACGCCGATTAGCCTTTAGGTGTTGCAGTGGCTAAACCTTTGGTTGATTACCTACTACGTACTCCCTAAAAAGTCTAAATACCGCAGCCAAACAAGCAGTTTAACAAGCAAAATGAATCACCTTTGCCTCAGGATCCCTGAACAGATTGCCTCTGTATCAAAGCCCCAAGATTGACTCGCTCAGAAAGTGCCTTGCTGGAGTGATGCGACATCTGCATCCATGATACAAACTCGATATAACACCTACAACAATCTTTGCAGGCTTCTAGTTTGAACCAATCAAAACGCAGTGAATCCTAACCTACGCTAGCTTTTGCCAGCCTCAAACTTCGACTAAATTGTACAATGCCATTGCCATGGAAGCTTAGGTCTCAGACGAATTCAAATCACACTAAACTCCGTTGCCCCAAGCTAGAAACGAAAGTTCTATCTATTCAGTGAGTTGGTATTGCACAGATTCCTGATGGATATTGGTGTTCCGTGACTCCCGCAGGATGGAAAACTTGAGGGTACCTGCTCTAGCCTTGAGGGTATGGGTTTGTGTTTCGTTGAAGCAAGTGTTGACGACTCATCGTGCGAGCCTTCGAGGTTCTTCGATCGGACTTTCCCTCTGACAACTCCAACATCAGCCTCCCCATCGTGATGCTCCCCATCACCAGATCATCGAAACGTCAAGACATCTACCCTTGACATCTCTCACCTATACCTAGAACTCGACACTTACTTAGCACTTCTGTTCCTCCTTCTCCCTAAAACCTACGCAGCTCGTTCAGTTTCCAATCTATATCCCGTACTATTCAAACACAGCAGGACTACTCCTTCGCCATGATAGACCAACACCAGTGTCCGGCACATACTCGAACACCATGGGGAAAAAGCGATCACCGCTATGATTACCGCATCCGCTATCTCGCGATGGGACTTCTCATGTTGACCGTAGTTGGAGTCGTTGTTACCAGCATTGTCTTCATGGTTGACCGTGGAAGCTGGAACCAAGCCGACGTCATAAACCCAGACAATGGAACGCGGCTCATGCATATGTCTGACGACACGGATGAATCGCCAACCTCATATTATCCGCCCTTCCGATCATGTGGGGATCAATTAGAAGATTGTCAAGCCTTTTTCAAACCGGTATAAGCTGTTTCTAGATATCAATTAATGTCTCTAGTTCTGACTCTTGCAGGACTTTTGTTGCCCACCGAGAAAGATGTGCTATAAGACGGAATGGTCCCCGTCGGGAATCTATTGCTGCGCGGATGACGAAGATTGCATCGTGTCGAAGAAACACTTGGCAAGCTGTCTGCCAGATACGACAGAATGCGGCCGACATCTCGGGGGCGGGTGTTGTCCCCAGGGAACGACATGCTCACCTGATGGCTGTCTTCAATCACGGCGGGCAACTGCGGAATTGCAAGCAAAATTTCTCATGGCAAACCACACTTGGCCAAGTGATGCGCCATGGCCGAATGATACATCAACAAAGCGGCGTGAGCTGCTACAAAGCAAGACAGAAGGGGAGGATGCCACAGCCATCGGAGTATCCGAGATAGTTTACACCGGTATCAAGTTTGCGGAGGTTGGTTAGGTTCCATCGAGTGCCTGCAGAAACTCTCCGGATGCTTTGGCTGCCGCACTGTGTATTTTATGGTTGATGTCAACATTCACCTGAGATATGACACTTGGGACCATTTCGCAAGCCCGGAGCATCACTGTTACCTGCGACCGAAATAAAGAAATCCGGCACCGATGACAACACTGATGGCCCGTTGTCCTGTCGAACACGGAAAAGAAAAAATTCAATGGGCTCAACAGAATGCTAGACGTAGAGAGCACAACGGTCAGAAATCTCATTTTTCAGCAGCTGTCTGATCAACTGCTGTTTGAATCGAAAAGTGGCGTCAATTTCTTGCGAAAGAACTTGTACCTGAGACGTCGCTTGGTTGAGAAGAAAGGCCTAGCTGTGTTGACCAAAACGCATCAGTCGAAACAGCTTCCCATAGGGACAATGAAATACGACAGGGAATTTTCAAGGACGACTGGCGATTCAGCCAGAACACAAATGGGACGCCGTCAAAGTGATGTTCATGGGGTATTAATCGGAGTATGAAAAGCAAGTTGAGTCTCAAATCATATCCTGAAAATGATATCCTGAACAAGAAAGAAAATCGCATAAGCAACTTTCCTTGCACTGCGGTACTCCACTGCGTTCCAGGCAGCAAAGCGCTCTTGAAAGCATTTCCTTTCTCGCCAATCACTATCCCTGCTCCGGTTCAGGTAACAGCCCAGCCTGGCGATGAACCCCAGCCAAGAATCAGCAAGCTAAGCACAGCAGCAAACGAACAAAGACTACATGTAGACTGAGCAAGGGAATAATCGTATAAGAGCCTCTCTCGGACTTCCACTGATCAAGAAATAGAGGCTGCATACCGCAGTGTTTGTTCACACCACACAGAGACCACCACCACCAGCTTCAAAGAAATGAGTCTCGAAAAACGATTGTCGGCAGTCCGTTTGACGGCTAGTTCGAAGCGCCAGCGGCAAGACGATTCGCAAACCACAGGCCGGGCAACCAAGATCACCAAGCCTTGTACAACTACAAAGGCTGCAGCGCCAAAACGCCAACAGAAAGAGGAAGACCAAAAGCTTAGACCACTCGATGTCTTCGTTTTCGGAGAGAACCAGTTCGGCGAGTTGGGCCTCGGAAGCCAGGTCGTTGATGGCAAGAAACCCATCAAAGTTAAACGGCCGCGTCTGAACCACAATCTCTCCGCCAAAGACGTCGGCGTCGTCCAATTTGACTGTGGTGGTATGCACGTTGTTGCACTCACCAACACGAACAAAATATTGACTTGGGGCGTCAACGATGAAAGCGCGCTGGGTCGCGAAACAACATGGAAACGTGGTGATGAGATGTCAGATGACGGATCCGAGGAGGTTGGCCAGAGTATCAATCCCCTTGAGAGCAACCCAGGAGAAGTTGATATGTCGGGCCTTGGCCACGATGTCGAATGGACGCAGGTCGCTGCATGTGACAGCGCGTCGTTTGCTCTGAGCCGCGACGGAAAGGTTTACGGTTGGGGCACATTCCGGGTAAGATACCTCCATGTACAAATCATCCAAAGCTTACATTTATTAAACAGTCTGACACTGGTATTCTTGGCTTTTCCGAAGATGTTCAGATCCAGAAGATCCCAGTTCTTGTTCCGGGTCTCGCCGGCATAGCTCAGCTTGCCACAGGCCCCAACCATGTATTGGCGCTCTCCTTTGATGGAAAGATTTATGCCTGGGGCGCCGGCAAGCAGTTCCAGCTTGGTCGCAGGATTCCCGAACGTTTTCCAAAGCGGTCGCTGCGACCCGAAAGCATCGGTAAACTTCCTGTCCGGGGAGCCAGACCAGCCAAGATTGCTTGCGGCACCTACCACAGTTTCGCCGTTGATCAGCTGGGCCGTGTTTACGCATGGGGCCTGAACAGCTTCGGTATGCTGGCGATTGCCACCGGAGCTGGGGAAGATTCAGCCTGTGTGAACAAGCCGCAGCTGGTTGATGCGCTGGAGGAATTCAGGATCAGCGACATTACCGGAGGTTTCCATCACTCTTTGGCCTGTACCGATGACGGAAAGCTTATCACCTGGGGCCGTAATGATTCTCATCAACTTGGTCTCCCGAGGGAGGCCTTCAACCACGCGAATGCCTTATTCGACGAACGCACCAACAAACCTCGCATGGTGATAGTACCCACAGTTGTCACAGGTGAGAAGCCCCGAATAGGAGCTTCGGAACATAACTGACATTACTTACATAGGTGTTCCTTTTGTCGCTTCCGTTGCTGCGGGGGGTAACCACAGCATAGCCATCACGAGTGACGGCCAGGCGTATTCTTGGGGGTTCTCCGAACAGTTCCAGACCGGACATGCGATCGTAAAGGATGTTGAAGAGCCGACCTTGATTGACAACAGCGCAGTCAGGGGTAGGAAGATGTGCTCCGCTGGTGGAGGAGGCCATTATTCGATCATAGCATCCGAGTCTGAGTCGTGAAGTTAGATGTATCCATATTTTTCCGGTATTTTGAGGATTTTGTAAGATAGGCAGTCGGAAAGCTAGATTGGTATTGAAAAGTTTCCTGGGTCATCAACCATAAGACATCCATGGACACCTGATGAGGCAGCTGTTCAATGTACCTTAGAGTAAGATCACGTACTGTGCGCGGGACAGTCAATACTCATAATTCACACAGGTCGCTTCATCTCGCTTGTCGCCGGCAACACGCGCGCGCCTCAGCTCGGATCCAAAGAATTTTCCCAAGACGACACGACGACGCCAACGCCTGGAGCCGCTACATAAGTGCCTCAATGGAGATCGACGCATGACCGGGACGAACAGCTCATTGCCTGTAACGGAGCCACAGCGACCTGCCCGATAGAAACGGCCGCGAGGTGGGACAGTTGCGCCATGTTCTCGCCGTCCAAGTGCCTGATGCGGCAGCTGGCCCAGGTGCAGTGCCGGTGGAACCAGCAGCAGCCATTGGAAGCGGCCCGACGCAATGCGGGAGTAGCCATTGTTTGCGCTCGCTACTCGTACAAGAGCCAGAACATTCGCTGGGCGAGCTCGATTGCGACAAAGGCAAACACAAGAGGAGTGCAGAGCAATACAAGCAGACACGGCCGTGATTCCTTTGCATCCAGTTTGACGCCGAAGCCGACGCCGAGCAACACTCGGAGGTACGTTTTAGCGCTCCCGGGCTTCCGCCGTGCCCCGCTCCGACCCCGCGGTGGGCCGGCCCCTCCCTCCTCCCTTGCAGCTTGCCCGAGCTCTACGCAGACAATGGCTCTGGCGTCTCTCCACCGCACTTCACCTCAGCTTCTTCGTATTGTTCTTCGTCACAAGTCACACCAGTGGCTTCAAATCTTCGCCGGTCTCTCGACGCACGGTGCTCCTTCTCATCTTCACAAAGATCGAGCGTGCCTATTTAAACCCCAACTGCTTACTGACCTCCCGCCACAGTTCCATCCTTCCTCAAATACCCCGCCGAAACTGCTCCGGACACGCACGACTTGCTCGAAACGCCGCCAAGATGGACGACCGCGATGTTCTGCCCGACAATGTCAAGCCTAGTCACTATAACCTATCTTTGAGGGACCTTGAGTTTAAGACATGGACCTTCAAGGGTACCGTCACGTACGAGCTGCCCCCAAGCCGGTGTGTCCAGATACCAAAACTGACGATGGTATAGCGTCGACGCCGAGATCGTCAAGCCCACCAAGGAGATCATCCTCAATACCCTCGATCTCAAGCTATTCAACGCAAAGGTCTCTGTCGACTCGGCTAAATCCCTATCTTCCACCAACTTCACCTTTGACGACAAGGCTCAGCGAGTCACTATTGCCTTTGATGAAGAGATCCCCGTTTCCAAGAAGGCCGCAATCACGATTGACTTCGAGGGCATCATGAACAACGAGATGGCTGGCTTTTACCGCAGCAAGTACAAGCCGACCGAGACACCTGCCGAGTCCGTTCCCCATGACGATGAGTGGCACTACATGCTCAGCACGCAGTTCGAGGCGTGTGATGCTCGCCGAGCTTTCCCCTGCTTCGACGAACCCAACCTCAAGGCCACCTTTGACTTCGATATCGAGATCCCGAACGATCAGGTCGCTCTAAGCAACATGCCTGTTAAGGATACCAAGCCTTCTTCCAAGGAGGGATGGCAAGTGGTTTCTTTCGACACATCCCCTATCATGAGCACTTACCTCCTGGCGTGGGCCGTGGGCGACTTCGAGTATATCGAAGCTATGACGGATCGCGAGTACAACGGCAAACCGATCCCCGTCCGCGTTTACACTACCCGTGGCCTTAAGGAGCAAGGACGTTGGGCTTTGGAGCACGCACCCAAGATCATTGACTTTTACTCCAAGATCTTCGACATCGACTACCCCCTTCCCAAATCGGATCTTATTGCCGTCCACGAGTTTACTCACGGCGCCATGGAGAACTGGGGTCTGGTCACCTACCGGACCACTCAAGTTCTCTTTGACGAGAAGACCTCCGACGCAAGGTTCAAGAACGCCGTCGCCTATGTTGTGGCTCACGAGCTGGCCCATCAGTGGTTCGGCAACCTTGTCACAATGGACTGGTGGGATGAGCTATGGCTCAACGAGGGGTTTGCCACTTGGGTCGGATGGCATGCCGTTGATCACCTCCATCCCGAGTGGCAGGTCTGGTCTCAATTCGTGAACGAGGGTATGGAAGCCGCCTTCCGTCTTGACGGTATCCGCGCCAGCCACCCCATCCACGTGCCTGTTCGGGACGCTCTCGATGTCAACCAGATCTTCGATTCTATCAGCTACCTCAAGGGATGCTCCGCCATTCGCATGTTGGCCAACCACCTCGGAGTCGAGACCTTCCTCAAGGGTGTCTCTAGCTATCTCAAAGCCCATGCCTATGGAAACGCCAAGACGAATGCGCTGTGGAGTGCTCTTAGTGAGGCTTCGGGCAAGGATGTTGACAAGCTCATGCACCCTTGGATTTCCAAGATTGGTCACCCTGTCCTGACCGTTGCCGAGGAACCCGGCCAAATCTCCATTAAGCAGTCTCGCTTCCTATCAACTGGCGATGTCAAGCCTGAGGATGACACCACAACCTGGTGGGTACCATTGGGCCTGGAGGGCAAGAAGGGAGAGCCCGGTATTTCAACGCTGTCTTTGACCTCGAAGGAAGATACTATCCGCGACATTGACGACGACTTCTACAAGCTCAACAGCGGTGCCACCGGCTTTTACCGTGTTAACTACCCTCCTGCCAGGTTGGCCAAGCTCAGCACTCAGCTAGACAGACTCAGCACCGAGGACAAGATCTCTATCATCGGTTCAACCGCAGATCTGGCATTTGCTGGTAACGGTACCACCCCGGCACTGTTGACCTTCCTGCAGGGTTTTGGAAAAGAGACACATACTTTGGTATGGAGTCAAGTTCTTGACTCCATCGGAAGCGTCAAATCTGTCTTTGCAGAGGACGCCGCTATCAAGAAGGGTCTTGAGAATTTCACCTTGAAGCTTATCGATGCCAAGGTCAAGGAGCTCGGTTGGGACTTTCCCGAGGGAGAGGACTATCTCACCAACCAACTCAGGAGGGACCTCATCGGTGTGGCTGTTGCCAGCGGACACCCTGCGTAAGAACCCCCCTTTCATGTCAAATCTGCATAAACTAACACCAATAGTGTCGTCGAGGAGGCTTACAAACGCTTCAACGCCTGGGTCGAGGACCCTGAGGCAAATCCCATCTACCCATCTCTCCGTGTACCTGTTTGGCGCTCTGCCGTTGAAAAGGAGCCTGCTCGTGCCGTCGAGATTCTCAAAAAGGAGTGGTTCAATACCAAGTCTATTGATGGCAAGCTCTTCTGCTTGAGCGTCCTCGGCCTCGTCAAGGACGTTGAGCTCATCAAGACGGAGATCATCCCCTTCATCTTCAACCAGTCACCCCCCTCCAATGCGATTCCCAGTGGCGATATGCACGTTCTAGGCGCGTCACTCTCGACAAACACCACTGGCCGACCTCTGCAGTGGGAGTTTATGAAAAACAACTGGGACGACGTGATTACCAAGCTAGGAAACCCCGTTGTCGTCGACAGATACATGAACATCAGCTTGAGCCGTTTCACCGACGAGGCTGTGATCCCGGATATCGAGGAATTCATGAAGGACAAGGATACCAGCAGCTTCAACCGTACTCTTGGCACTGTCAAGGATAAGATTAGAGGAAGAGCGGCGTACCGCCAGCGTGATGCGGCGGCCCTCAAGGAGTGGCTGGGAGCCAACGGGTATATCTGACTATCCAAGCTCTAGAAGGCGCTGAGATGGGTGAAAATGTTATGATTAAGAGATAAATAAACGCCTATATCTGACGGAAAAGAAGTTTGAACCATGTAAAGGCTTTACCCTTTGCTAACTCTCCGCAGAACATGAGCCTTAAACATGCAAAACTTCAACATGGTCCGCAATCCACTCATACGCCGGCCCCCTGAAATCGTCATCCAGGATCGCGTTCGCATCTGCAGTCTTGAACCACATCAACTCGCCGGAATCCCCCCATTTAGGCCACTCAGCGTACTTCTGCACCCCCTCATTCGGGTCTAAGTTATGCAAGAAGTTGAAGTAGTACGTCCGCGTGCTCCGCATCGCGTTGTTCGGCCACAACCCAAAGAAGACCTGCAGGATATCCGACCCGTGCAGCGTCCCCAGAACTGGCGTGCCGTAGTCGTAGCTCGCCAGGTACGACCACGCCGGCACAGACGGGTTTACTGTCTTGGCCGTCTGCAGGAAGATACGCCGCGTCAGCGTGAAGACTAGGTCGCCCAGCAAGGCAGCCAAGCGCTTGAATCCCGGGTACAACTCGTTAAGGATACCCGTGCGGAATGGGCTGCCGGACGCGGCGGCTGGGGTGTACAGTTCGACAAGCTCCGTCAGCTCGGCCTCGGTAGCACTTTGGAAGAAGAGAGCCGAGAGGTAGTCGACGACGGCGGATGTGGAGGTCAGGTTGGGCTGGAAGATGGCGAAAAGCGTGCCCTCGTCTTCCTGGTCGCCGATGATCATGGGCACGGCGTGGTACCGCCCTGCTGCGGCTAACACGTCCGGGCTGTCCGGGAGGACCTTGCCGTCTGGACGCGGGAGATACGATAATGCGACGGAACTATACGACAGGATTCCTGGGACAGAGTTGGCTGCGTTGAGGAAGGTATCGTAGTCCAGGCCGCGGAGACACTCCAGCGTATCGTCCGCACCCGCGCAACCCCCCTCGGCCACAACCTTGTCGTAGATGGCCTGGCCCTTGGGACAATCCACCGGGTCCGCTGGGGTGATGCTGCCCGAGTTCATGATGGCACCGCGAAACAGCGGCTTGCCGTTGTACTCGACGTCTCCGCCGTACAAAGCCATCTGGTTGAAGACGGATATGGCGCCCGCCGACTCGCCCCAGATGGTCACCTTTTCTGGGTCGCCGCCAAAGGCCGCGATGTTATCGGCCACCCACTCGAGCCCTAGGCGCTGGTCCAGCAAGCCCAGATTCGCGCTGCCGTCCTTGAGGATCTCGGCGCCGGGCATGAAGCCGAAGCCAGCGACGCGGTAGTTGACGGCTACGTAGATGAAGGGCTGGCCTTGGCCGACGGCTGTGCCGAGGAGGCTAGCCCCGTCATACATGGAACTGCTGCCGAGTTCGAAGCCACCGCCGAAGATCCAGAATAGCACAGGAAGGTCATCTCCGGCCTTTGTCCCCGTTGGCCGCTGCACCGTGATGGTTAGGCAGTCCTCCTGACCGGTGAGGACTTTCAACAAGGGGATATCGAGGAAGCTGCCGATGACGGTAGAGATGAGGTCCATGCTATCAGAGGAGACGAACATTTGCGGGCAAGCCGCGGCAGTTCCCGTGGCATCGAAAGTTCCGAGCGGTTTTGAGGGCCTCTGCGGCGGCCGGAGACGAAGTGAGCCGGTAGGGGGGTCCGCGAAGGGGATGCCCGCGAAGGAGTCAACATTTAGGGTGCTTTTACCGACAACGGTGCCGGAGGGAAGGGAGACGGTTACTTTGACGGCCCGGTCTTGGAGGGTTTGGGAGGGAGCTGGGATGGCGAGGGCGAGGGTGACGAGACTGAGGCCTGAGATGATGCCTGAGAGCTTCATCGTGAGAAGAGTAGATGCCAAAGTGAGGCCAAATGATGATAAGACGTGATGCTGCAGTTGGGATCCCGGCGAGGGTGAGTACCAAAAGACGCTTAGCTGCGAGTAATGACGTTGAAAGGCTATGTGGGTTGTCTCAGTCCCATGATGATAGTTACCGCGGGGGAACCGGCTTCAATTTGAAGTCGTCGACCTCACCATCCAGGAACTCTCCATCTCGTATTTTCCACCTCTTCCTTCATGCAGAGCACTCCATCCTAATCCGCAGCATCCGTAAAGCCACGAAACAAGGGAACATCATGATGGCTCCTCTTGTCCGTCGGGGCGCGCTGCCCAAAACGAGGCCTCAGCACCGAACGCCGTCGGAGGACGGTTTCCTCCACGGGGAAGGAGATCGTGAAGATGATGGAGCACATGAAAGAAACAGATTGATTTCGTGCCTGCTTAGTGCCGAGGTGGTTGAGGAACCGAGGCTGAGAGATGTAATGTCGTTTTTAAACTATGGGCGGCGGACAGAGGAGGAGGATGGGCGCACATCTTGGCCGGTTTGGGAGGTGAGGGGAACGGCAGATGATGGTGGTTGATGGAAGAGGAGTGGTCAGCTGGACTTGGCTTCATTTTTGGTGCATATAGACTATGTGAGAGTGTGTGTGGGTGAAAGTGTGAGTGTGTGTGGATGAGTGTGTGGATGGTGGAAGTTTAGCCAGAGTCACTGCTACTGGCATGCAATGCGAATGAATGGAGTCGTTTCTTTTCCTCCCCCAACCCACCATGCACGGATTGGGAAGTGGAAATCCGGGGTTGCATTGCGGGGTTGCGGGGAAGAAAGTAGTAAATGCCACATTGACTACTACTATCGGATAGATTGGAACTGTTACTATGTGGCAGATGGACTACTAGTATCTAGGAGCGATGCCGATCTTTCAGATCGCTGCCATTCCGTCTCTTAAAGGAAGGAAGACAAACAGCAACTAAGGGCTATCTGGGATGTTGAGCCTAGGCTATGCCAAATGGCTTCGGATCGGATCGGATCGAGTTGTTCGACAATACTGAGCTGGGGGTAGTTCTGCGTTTAGTTTGCGTGGTAGAAATGGGCGTATTACCATTCATCCGAACCAGATGTCATGGATCTTGCGGCAAACTAAGGCCTCTGATATGCGCACCATACTTCAAAGTAGTGCATAGCCTTGGAGAAGTTGCAAAACTTGTTACACGATAATCCCAAACACTGAAAACACCGACTTGAACGTTTCACAAATAAGCATACAACATCCGTCAGACGTAGCACGAACTCCGACAAACGAGATGAGGACGAAGGTATGTCGAAATATATAAACCGTGAGGCTCTCTCATCAGAAGCCAGAACCATCATCAAAGTTAAGTGTGCAGTTTGAGTTTTCATAGGTGTATCCTAAGCCCACTTTCCTCAAAGTGCTCCTCTGTTCTGCAATCCTTCTTCTCGACCTCAATCTCCTACCAGCAGTACCGGTTTTGATCCGACTGTTTTTCGCTGCTACCACACTTAATTGGGGTGCTATCATGTGGCCTCCTTCGAGCAACCTACTGCTCTGGTTCATGGGATACTGTTTACTTGATCCTCATGCAAAGATGTCTTTTGCAACTGAGTCCATTGACACTAACCCCTTGGAAGTACTTTCCGCGGTCTGCAACGACGAGAGCGATTACCCGGGGCATGCTGATATAGGCGTCTCTAGCATACGATACACGTCTGTGTCGTTTTGCCACTGGATTGACCGCGACGGAGATAAAGTCTATTACAAGTTCTGGAGTTCGCCACCGGATCACATCACATACGATGACTACGGTGTCCGATTTTCCTACGTTGTGTCCTGGATTGACGGCTGTGAACTCCCTGGGAATGCGGGCCAAAAGGTTTCGTATCCGACAGGCGAGAAGCTCCCATGGTGTGGCGACATATTCAAGAGTGTTTGGGACAGCTGCAAGTCATGAATGTTTCGCGTATTATTCGGATCGCAGATGCTAACTTGCGCTTGCTTGTAGGTGACAATGGTGGTGTTGGAGGGTATAAAGATGTAGGGTGTCTTAGATACAAGTTGGATGCAGGGATTTGACTTTGAGGGTAAGCTGCGGTGTTGGACATATTTGGGGAGTCCAGTTGTTCATTCTCACGGGGTAAATGAAACATTCTTAATGTTCTCTGGCAACTTCTTTCTTCCCATCGACGATATCTGATATCTCCTCTTGCTTGAAATGTTAGAAGTGGAGGGTGCTGAGCTTACAGGAGCTACAATGGCTGTGAATACGACGTCAAATTTGACAAATAACACGAAGTTTGGTGATCTAAAAGACCGTGAAAAGACCGTAAAAAGGCTGTTCTTTATCGGGGGTCAAAAGCGAAAGGTCGTTTTGCTGAGTTGTCGTCTGGCTCTGAGTTGTCCATTTGGTTTATTCGCAAACTCTAGAAATCTAGAATTGGAGGCACTAAGCCACAAGTAACAAGGGACAGGGAAGGCAACCAGTCGACCTGACAGAAGACCCTAATTGCTTGGTAGGCCGTTGCCTAACTGTGTTTGTTACCTCGCGGTAGGGATGCGATTTGTTTGTTCCCTCACAACAAGGGATGAGATGTGTTTGTTGCTTGCTTGGTCCCGCTGTCGGAACAGCGAAAATCGGACTTACGTAGCTACATGTCGCAGCATCTAATAGCTGATATCTACCAATGATTCTTCTATTTTATTCGGAAGAGTGTACGTGCGGTTGACGATGCCGCGTGGTAGCGAATGTAATCGTTAACGAAACCGTGGAAAGTCGAAAAATTGAGAGGGGACATGTGGAGAACTGGCAAAAAGACTGTTCAACTCGTTGGAGGCAGGTCACTTCACAGGTCACTTCAACTTCATAAACATATATTAGAGCAATGTTCATACAGAACAAGGAAGAGACGTACCATATGTACCTAAGAGTAATTATACTCAGTGGTGAACATTACCCTAAGCTGTACACCTAGATTAGCATTATCATAGTGTCTCGGGAACCAAGGTGCATACTCTAAACAAGAAGACTACGTACAAACAGAGAGATATATCAAGTGCGAATGGTCAAACTCACATTGGAAAAAGCAAGGCAGTTCATGTCTTCATCATATTTGTCTAGCTTGCATGAGTCCACATTTAACAGCCATCGAACAGCTATCTACTTATGTACTGTAACCTTACCACATGATACCCATGCCAGCTGATTCATCGTAGTTCTCCTCGCGCCGTTTCCGTTTGTACCGTGCGTGCCTGTGAGGCAGTGTATCTGGAGTGAATCAAAACCGTCCGTCCCAACATGAATCTTGCCGTTCATGAAATCCCAACCGCCAACGCCGTGCTCATCCAGCATATGCTCGTGTGTGTCGTCGCCTGCGCTACATGACGATCCCAACAGGGGCGCCGTCACCAAGACAGCGCTTCTTAGAGCTTAGTGCAGGCTCTTCGTCTGTGTCCTCGTCGAAGCTCCTGTTGAGAACCTCGGACAAAGGCTCGCGTTTTCGCTTACTGCTCTCGTCTTTCTCTTCCTCCACATCCGAGTCCCAAGTCTCCATTTCTTCTTCGTCGAAGGGTCCAACAATGTCCTGCCCCAGAGCCTTGCCTAGTCTTTCTCTTAGACCCAGGATCGGCCAGATTGGTACTTTGGTGTAACTGATCTTGATTCCTTCCATCTCCCCATCGCCACCCTTAGGTGCCTTGTAGGGGTCGTGAAACTGTCGCAAAAAACGTGCCGTTACAAAGCCTGTATATACAATGAACTCGGCCGTTTTGTTGTCATGGGTCAGAATCCGCAAAGTCACGTCCTGAAAATTGGGACAAGGGGGGATGGCCTTCCCAGGTGTTATCGGCGAGTCCCGCCGCAATGAGGGCTCCGGTGTTGCGTAAAAGTGCTTCTGGGCCATCGCAAGGAAGATGCCTACAAAGTGTGCATCATGATCTGAGTTGGAGGGCACGAGCTGCTTTGCTCTAAGTTGCTGCAGCCGGTAGACAGGATCATTAGAAGTCCGATCTGGCGCTGACGCCACCCGGAAGAGACTTCTTCGAATCGAGGCAAGTTGGTTCTTTCCAATGTAGCACATCATGGGTAGATTGGCGGAGGTTTGCGGTGGGGAGCAGGGCTGCGTTGAAGGGGTGAAGGAATCGGCAGCCCGTGTTGAAACCGACATGAAAGACGAATACGAAGACTTGGTTTCGCTGGAAGGGAAGTTCCACATGAGCTGTGTACGCACCGCATCTCGATAGACACGGCCGCCGAAGAAAAGATGCAGTTCCGGCAGGTAGTGAGCCTTTCCAAAGGACCCAGGCCACAACGTCATAAGAAGGGTCCTCGCAGCATTGGAACTGATGATAGGATGTACCGTCTCCGGTAAGAGTATTTGTGTCAAAGAATCACAGAGGGTGATGATTGTTTGAGATGGACGCATATGTCCCCTGGATGGGGGGGAGCCAGGCACAGCAGCCGGCTTGGGGGTATCGCAAGGGGGCAGTTCCGTCCATCGAGTATCAAGCACTTCGCTATGCAAGTCGGTCCAGCAAATGGGGCGTACGAATAACGAGGTACCAGCATGCTGATGGATGAGGTCGTAGAGCGAGTTCTTGGCCGGGCGGTGAATGCGGCGTCTGCGCAGCTGCTTGCGTTGGCTGGGCGTCTTGAAAGGCGCTTGAGATGTCGGCGGCGTCGAGTCTGGGGCCAAGTCGCTGGTGGAGGCCGAAGTGGTCATGGTTGTGGTGGCCGAAGGACGAACCGTCGACATGTCGAGCATGACGCGCAACTGGCTACTGAAGCTGTTGCTGCCAAAGAAAGATCTGTACCAAGTGTGTTAGATGACGATCCGCGCGTAGGGTTTGTTAGGAAAGATGACACTTACTCAAACGTGAGCATTGACCGGTGATGCTTCCCTCCCCTTCAAGACTCTCCTTCGGTCTGCTTCGTACCCGTTTGTCTGAGACTGGCCGTGACGCGAGCGAGACGATCCCTGTTTATACCCTTGGTCGCGGCCCAGCCCAGCCCAGCCCGTGCGTGACGAGCTTGGGACTAGCGACTGCCGCGGGCGCCCTTGTCAAAAGGGGAAAAAGCAAAACAAGAAGCAGCCAAATCTGCAGATCGCTGCAAGCCTCGAAAAATCACCGAAATGACAGCAGACGTCAGACGCGTGCACTGTTGCGCAGAGCGAAGAGGGCGAAGAAACCGAGAGAGTCAATGAAGATGGAGGTTGCAGAGTCAAGCCCTTTCGCAGCAGCAGACGCGGGTTTTGGTGTGCGGCGCGACTCTCCCCTAAGCCCTTCCCGCTCTCCACTGCAAATAGGCCCCCAGCAGGCTCCCGTTGGGGCTCCAGGGGCCCCCCAGCAGACGCCAAACGTCCTGCACGCCCTGCACGCTCCGGGTGCAGCCGGCGCGCGACCAACGAGCGAGTTCACGTGAGAAGTGGAGATTTGCCAGGCAGCCACTTTAAAACTCTGACTGTGATGGGCAGGGGTCAGTGTGGCGGTGTAGAAAATGCACGTGAACAGAATATTCTACATGCGCCACAGCTCGAAAGTTTGGCCTGATTACGCATGCTGTGGCGTCTCAGGCATCCATCTTCGAGCCAGCCTCGTTGCCCCACACCGTTGACGACAGCTTCGTGAGCAGCAGCTCGAGCCCCGCCAGCGACGAGCGCATCCTGAGTACTTTGCCCGAATAGACCATTTGCTACAGCAGCTTGTCTGAGGCGACTCATCTCTTGTTGTCCAACATGCCGGTACGTCCACAAAGCGTGAGGCGCTCCCAATGCGCCCTCCACTTGTGCTCTCCCTACCGCCTAAGTCGACCTCTATCACACGTGTGTAGCTCCCACTAACCACCACAACCTACCATCTAGGCCTACAACTCCGTCTTCAACTCGGACCCGAACCCTCCCCGTCTCGTCGGCAACTTTCCGCTTCTCCCCCTCCGAACCAAGACCCGTGGCCCGGCCTACACCCTTCCGATCCCGTCCCCGCCGTTGCCGGCCTCCGAGTCACCGGACCCGGACGACGACAGCTATGACATCCTCGACGAGGTGCTCGCACTCTTCCGCGCAAACACCTTCTTCCGCAACTTCGAGATCCAGGGGCCTGCCGATCGTCTGTTGATCTACGGCATCTGGTTCGTCAGCGACTGCTTGACCAAAATCAGGCCTACCGCCACGGCCCGCGATGCGCAGAAGGATGTCATGAACCTGGCGCTGGACCTCAACTTCGCCATTCCGGGTGATCCTAGCTGGCCTCTGAACCAGGTGCGTCCGGTGCCCTTGGGCAAATAAGATGACGAGATACGGAAGTGCCAGAGCTGACATGTGGAAACAGATGTACGAGCCCCCGCGAGACAGACAGGACGCCGAGCAGTTGAAGCAATACATGGCGCAAGTGCGACAGGAGCTTGCGGTGCGGTTATTGGCACGCGTATATGAGGAAAACGAAGCTAAGCCGAGCAAGTGGTGGTTGAGCTTCACAAAGAGAAAGTTCATGGGCAAGTCACTGTAGAAAGGCCACTTAAACGACGGGATTGGACGATATAGAGAGCCGTGACGATACAAAACGATGTTCTACCCATTATCTTATCAAAGGCGCTTTGAAGCTACGACTGCAGTCGGCGCAATTCCTTCTTGGTCTATTCAGGGGTATCATGCTGTGGGTTAAACACTCATCCAATAGGTCAACCGCTATCAAAACCTGCACCTATATCCATCATCGTAAATCGCCTTTGTTCAGGAAGCCTCCGTCTTCCGTCTCTTGAACTTCCCCCTCGCTTCGATCTTCCCTTCTACTGGTAGTGCTCGCCACGCCGTGAAGACAAACCCATCCGCCCCACCGCGGCCCATCATAAAGGGATGCGTCCTACCGGGCAGCACTTGCCACTTCCTCACCCGGCTAGTCTGAATACCAATGCCTAGAAGCAGTGTTGGGTTCAGGGGGAACTCATCGGTGCCCTCCCAGCGCTCTAGCTCCTCAAGCGTCTTGCCCTCAATTTCCGGGGGAGGCGAGGACACCCAGGCTGTCCGCCTTGCGACGCTAAAGCAGTCCGCCAGGGCAGTCAGGGACTCGACGCTCGGCGAGTAGATTGCGACGGGCGAGCCGCCGGCGAGGAGGGGTAGTGTATGTTGGAGGATGGAGATAGGGTCCATAGTACTCGCGACGGCCAGCCCGGAGAAGCCGCCCATGCGCGTCGCATCGACAATGTGACGAATGCGCGCCCATCTCCGACGCTTGCGGTGGTAGTTGCCTCTACGGTTGGTCTTCCAGGAGGCCAGCTCCTCGGGGGTAGCGTCGGCTGGCTTGCTTGTGTAGGTGTCGTCTTCGTCGGGTGAGAGGAGCTGGAGCCAAGAGATGGGCATGAGGTTTGTGGCGAGCGGGTGGTAGGGTTGTGGCGGGTTCGGGTTGGCGGCGTCGTAGTTGAAGTAGCGAAGGAGGGCGAGATTCGGCTGCGTGCTGCTGTGGATGAGTGTGAGAGTGTTTGTGGTGACGTAGGGTACGTCAAAGTCGCCTCGTCGTGGAACATATTTCTTCTGCTGTTGTTGCGCCGGGGAAGACTTGATCGTAGGGGTTTGCTCGGAAGTATCCTTGATTTGTTCTTCCTGTGTGTTGTCCGTTGTATCAAGGTCGGCCTGAGGAGCACTAAGCGCAGAGCCCTCGGCATCTTGCTGGGGTTTTGCGTCCACTCGACTTTTCCCCTCGACCTTGGGGTTCAATATGCCCATCCTTTCGGCCAAGGAAGCGACTAGCAGTCCACCGGTGTCATCAACTGCTAGCCACCTCCCGCCCTGAGGCCCGGTAGCCTCTTCGGAAGGTATGCCCCCAAAATGGACGTCCGCACAGCAGCCAACCAATGCTATCATCTCCTGCCTGAGCTCTAGGATCTTGGCTGCATCTCGGTCGTCCAAGAGCCACTGTGCTAGCTGCGGCACGTCCAGCGGCAAGACTGTGAAGCGTCGGATGTACTTCTTCGTCTTCAAAAGCTTGTACTTTGCCAGAGAGTAGGCCGTCTTCTGGTCGAGGGCTGTGTGTGAGAGCAGTAGCTTCGCAATCAGCTCCTTGCCGGCGGAGGCACCTTTGCGCTTGAGCTCCTCGATCTCCTCTGTCGTGAGGGTTTGGCGTGCCGAGTCGTCGATGATCTCTCGATTTGAGCGCACTATGACCGTGCCACTTTCGTCGACGAGCGTCAGCTCCTCCCCCTCGGGCGGTACGATCACGTCGTCTCCCTCAGCTGACGGGACAACGTTGTCTCCTTCAGCGGGCTCCTCGCTCGTATCGGCAAGCATGTCGACATTGAGCTCGCTAGCAGGCACAACTCGCAGTCGCGCAAAAGGCTCGTCGTCTCGCTTTTCCTGCACCTCGTATGTAAAGTTGAACGGCCGCTCGATTATCAGGTTTGTCGGAAACGAGCCATACTTGCCCAGCGAGATTGTCCTGTCGTAATGTCAATACTCGTCGCGGCGCAAAGCAGATGGGCCGCTTACGTGTTTGGTAAAACCTGCAAGATCCGGACTGTCTCGTTGGGCATCCGTAGCGCAACCCATTGGTTGGGTTGCACCGTCTGTTGAGACATCTTAGACTGGACGAAGGAAAAATTGGTTTGCAGTTTGAAGTATTTCACAGACGATGGAAAAAACCAAGCGGCGCCTCACCTCGGTGAGCCCCGCAATCCTCCCCCACCAGGATCCTCACCGAGGGAACCAACCAACTTGCTCGAAACCAAAAACACCAAAGTTGTTATCGACTTGTGACAAATTGAAGTCTTGGGATTCTTCCAAATAAAATTGTTGAGATGTTCAGGCGACGGTAGTTAGGTGCGTTGTGTTGGTGGTGTCAGTGGTCCGTAGCGAGGCCCCTATCCAAGCTGACCTCATAACTTACATGCAACCACCAAATGTTCAGATTCGAGGATGCAACTTATTCACTTCGTGATACGAGTAAATTTCTGAAACAAGGTTGCCAGAAAGGTGGTTGCAATTGAAGTCAATCTCGCATCTCAACTACCTCGAATTTGCGACTACCTTACCCATCATCCTACCTGGTGCGTTCCCCAGACAGCCCAACAATGCAATGCAACAAGACTAAACTACGCCTTATGAACAGCTGAACAGCTATATATAGAGGACACCACCAGGTAAGATACATCCTCAAAAGCCGACTCTAGACGCCTAGGACGACTTTGACGCCGCCTTATCCCGCTGCATCCCCGAGAGCTTGCAGACTCCCTTACCGAGGCTGGCAAACAGGGTTACAAGACCGAAGACGGCATACAGTATCATGCTCAAAGTGCCAAAAATGAAGAACGGGACAATCGAGTACGTGAGAAGATCTAAGGGTGGATGTCAGCAGTTGTTGATAATGTCGAGCGTTTCTCGGTGGGTCGTCACTTACAGATGTAGCCGCCAGATCTCTGAACCACATTGTATAGTTCATTGCGCATGATGTCTTCAGCACCATCTTCCCATTTCCAAGGGCCAACCATGCGGAACTTGGGGTTAAAGTTGGATCCCATGGCCCACGTAAAGAACACCTTCCAGCCCTTTGAGAGGACATAGCTGATGGTGGGTGCAGATCCAATGTCCAGCGCCAACTGGTATGCATAGCTTTCATGATCCACAGCCCTCTTGCTGTTGAAATCATCAAACTTACCCCGGCGACGAATCTCGAAGTCCATGTTGTATGACGCCAATGCGTGCGGGTCAGTTTTGCCGGCCACTTGATCAGGATACTGGTCCTGAAGAAGGCGCAAAACCCAGAGTTGGGCTTGAAGTTCTGCCAAAGGCGGGATGGCACCTATTGCTTGTTAGCCTTGCCGAAACGACGAGTATGTCTTGCCACTGACCAATTGCTGGGCGAACGAATCCAATGAATCCGAGTGACACTTCGCCGGTCTTGTAGATGCCTCGCACATCGGCGTGAGCCACGTTGTGGTAGTCCTTGTCCAAGAATGGGAACTCCCTTTCGTAGCCAGTAGCGAAAACGACGATGTCGGCCCTGACTCGTTGCTCAAAGGGAAGCCAAGTCTTCGGAGAGTATACTTCTCCAGTTTTATTTTTGATGACCATGAAACCATCCTTGTCAACCATGCGGGGCCAGTTAACAACATCGATCTTTCTGCCATGGGTGTCTTTGATCACAACGTTCATGAAGCGGGATCGAAGACGATTTGTCCATGATTCGGAACGATGGCCAACGCTCATGTATGGGAGAGCTCGATCGGATTTGCACAAAAGAACTAGGACAATTAGTATACCACTTCGTCTTAGATGAACAAGTTGCTCACCAGAATCGGCATGTTTTCTCGACGGACTCATCTGACCAACCCATTGATCAGGGCCTTCTTCAGTACCGGAAATGAGCCAGTGCATGTTCTTGATCCATCGATCGTAGTAGGTCCAAAGCAGTTGGCTTCGCTGCAAGACGGGATGCACGTAGGCTGTGTCGAACAAGCTGGCGACCGAGGCATCGACAGGCTTGTTGGGGCGAGGGTCAATGCGGTTGCTACCTCCGCGAGCTGGCGTCGGGATGATCTGGCCAAGTCAGACATGGTTATATTGTAAAGCGTCAAACATACCTTGGGGGCACAGAAGAAGCCGTCTCGGTGACAAAGGGTAACTGAGGCTGTAGGAGCCGTAACCGCGAGATGTGCTATATCCATGGCAGTTTCCCCGGCTCCCAGGATGACAACATTAGTGTTCTCGCCAAACTGGGCTCGATTTTTGATCTGCGACGAGTGAAAGACAGTTGGGACTCTTTCAATGCCTTCAATCTTAGGGATTCTGGGGAAGACGTGGAGTCCCGTGCAAACAGCAACGGCGTCGCAATTCCATTCGCTTACGCCGCTTTCCTTTCTGATGGTTACAATATGGCCAGTGCCATCAGAGCTTCTGTGTACATGATCCACTTTGGCACCACACTCGATCGATGACCAGAGGTTGTAAGCAGTAGCGTAGTCTTTGAGATACTGAACATAGACCTTGGGCGATACAAAGTCGGGAGCATCGTCGGGAAGGCGAAAGTCGGAAAAGGCAGTGAGATACTTGGACGAAACCAGCTGTAAGGAAGAGTCAGGAGACGAGTTTGTGGACGATTGCATCTCAGGGGCACATACCTCGGCTTCTTCGTAGACTCGGTAAGCGAAGGTACCACCAATGTCGGCCTCTCCCTCCAAGAGGCGGGCTTCAATTGGAGGGATAGGAAAGTAGTGGTGAGCCTCGACGAGGAACTTGAGTGTTGCAAGCCCAGCAGGGCCTCCACCTATGATGGCGACTTTCATGGTGTTTTCTTTGTGCAAGTTCGCTGGGAGTTGAGAGCAAAGAAGGTTAGCAAAGGGAGATGTAGAGAGGTGGAGAGAGAGGAGAAGAGTAGTGAGGAACGAGTAGAAAATAGAGGTTATAGCCTGGGTAATATCTGAGGCTTGCAAGTGAGGACTGATGTGGAGAGTCCAGGTGATCTTCTGCCAGCTTCCATCACCCGGTACGAAAGACGGTGAATGTGTAAATAAAAGCAAGCTACAGCTCGTCTGCCAGCTGTCTGGGTCGATTTGCAGCTTTGCCGCTTGGTTGAGCTCCAGTTTCAGCTTTGCGTACCTCACGTACATGTATCTAAGGTATGTTATCTACTTGAAGTAGGCTACTTCATGTAGGGTGATGTAGGATGCCACGGCTGCACTCTACAGTGTCGTGTATGTAGCATGATCGATCGAATCATGATCTTACTTGCCGTTGGCATGGTGTTTCTTCCCATTTCCCGATACCCTCGGCTCTACAAAGCACGCCCTCAAAGAACAAAGGAGCAGCCGGGAGACCCAGATGTGGTCAATGCGATTCCACTAGGGCAGCTGCATGTCATTGGGAGGTGCAGGATCTGGTATGGGCGTGCAGAAGTTGCACTTTGTGTGCGCGATCTCAGTTTCAATCTGAGTGTGGGTGTGCAAAGTGTTCAGACATGTGTCGTGGTTTCAAGCCAGCTCAGCTTCTTGTCCTCCGTTGACGCTGTTGATGGGCGCAGCACGGGCATGGGATGAAACAAACGCAAAAGATTTCCAGTTCGATAGTGTACACGATGGATCTTACAATTCATGTTGTTCGTGTTTACCGGATCATAACCCAGCTGACCACGTGCATGCAGGCTACTACTAGGGACGGCATCCATCTAAGGCGGGTATCCTGGATATCTCGATTGTTGGCCCAACGTTGAAGATAAAGCCACACCGATATAGCCTATGCAATTGTGTCTAAACCCACCACGTCCACGAGCAATTCCCATCAATTTTTTCATTCATATCCTTCGTTCTTCTTTATCAATTTTCATTCCCAGCTTCCCGGTGCCGCCCCAAAGAGCATCTCGCCGAACAACGCTTTGTCCCGGTTTGCTCGCTACTTGGAGTCTTGGACTCGAGAGGGTCAGCACAAAACCCGTGAGGTTTGCTCCCGCTCCCGTCCTTGTGCGCCCAATCTCCGAGGTACCAAGCGTCAGCATGCTGTGCAACATTTTCCAGAATTCCCAAAGGCCCAACGTAGCCCCAACCGACGTAAAGTGGTGCAACTTCCATTGGGTCTCCGAGGTTGCGGTTCAAAACGCCACGACGGGCCGATCCATGTATTGTTGTACATCCTCCGTCCGTCTCCATGATATACCATGAGGAAATAACGTAGACGGCTACTGGATTGTACGGCCATATGGCTACGGCCTGTGCCGACCCGTCTTGTATTGCGCTAAGATTATCATCCGGGTCCTTCGTCAAACGCACTACAGGTCAATGATTAATCCCATCAAGTCTTCCAGGTAACCGACCGACTATCGACGACTCGACTCGTCCCAGAAACCACAATTACACTAAGGCTGGCAACACCATCGGCCTGAACCTTGTGCGCCTCAAGCACTGAATTATACACAGTATTGTAACCGTAAAAACAGTTCAGGACATTTAAGTTTGATCCCCTCAACAGCAATACCGCCTTTCTCGATGCGGAGTACGAAGGTTTGCGAGTAATGGAACATGCCCGGGAACGAGCCGAAGCGCAATGGCTCTAGCAAGGCCTCAAGTCATGGTTGAGGATGGATCATCACTTTGAACACGGCATAGCCTGGGAGGGATTTCCAATACGAGCAAGTTCATCGGTGATTCATTAACTTTCACCCTCGGGTATAGCCTCGAGGGGGGTTTGCAATATCAGCAAGTTTATCGGTGATTCATCTATGCTCACAGTTGTCGGAAGAAATCGACTCCTGTTCCTCAGGAAGTCGACTTCGAGCCCTCACTACTCTACCCAAACTCCTAGTCGGGCTACCCTTTCCAACCCCTTTCTCAGGTACTTTACTCGAAATCTCGATCCAGATGTCGACTTCTCGTCTCATCGTCATCTGGACTGCGGAACTTTGCTAGCCATATCACTTTCTCGTGCCATGACCCTATTGACCTTCTAAGAGAGGCATAAACAACGTAGTAATCGAAACCGGTTAGGAAACATGGCGAGAGTACAAGAACCCCTACGGCTGCACTCTCGTCTTGAGTAAACTCCATATCACAAGTGACAAGTACATTCGTTATAATTCTCGAGGACCGGCAATATGCGATCCACGCTCTTTTGCACCCTTTCAGGTGCCGTCGGGGCCTTGGCCTACGATTCTCTCGCTTATCACAAGTTTGACCATCACAGCGATCATAAGTCACTCAAAAGCTGCGATCGTAAGGAACTGAAGAACCACTGGGTCCCTGACCCAGCTACCATCTTCTACCCTCACGATGGTTACAAACACGAGCATTGCTGGGACCTTTGCAAGGGCGATTCCCACTGCAAACCCCACGAAGCCCACAGCAAAGTTTGCTTCAACTTCGAGGACGAGGCCCTCTCCTTTGACTTCCATCACGAGAAAGAAGGTCACTACAAGTACGAGGATGTTGTCGTTCACATCCAAAAAGACTCGCCGCCTACCGAGGGGTCTAAGAAATACAGCGTCCATGACGGATATTGTCACATTAAGGACTACGGTTATGAGGTTAAGTGCAACGTTCCCTATTTCTCCCTAACCAATGGCGGCAACCATGAGCAGATGTGCCCCATAAATGACGAGGGCTCTTGGATCTTCTACATCCAGATTGAGGTCACCGTCAAGGAAGGATATGAGAAGTATCGTCTCTACAGCCGCGGCGTCCAGGACGACGTCTGCTGGTTCTCTCTAGGCTATACCTGCACCAAGTGCATTGACTCTTACGAGCACGAGAATTACGAGAGTTATGGCAAGGGAGATGACAAAGATGAGGCCAAGTACCTTGTCAAGGTCGACGGTGAGAAGGTTGCGGACGGTAAGGTTTACGATAAGAATTACGACAATGAGCACCACTACAAGTACGACGATGAGCACCATGGCAAGCGCGCAGTTGAGGCCAAGGCTCCCGAAAAGAAGGTAATTGGCACCTGGGGAAAGGTTGACGAAAAGTTGTCTGATCCTGTGAAGCAGGAGGAGAAGAAGAAGGCTGAGGAGGTTAAGGAAACTACAGAGGAGGCAAAGAAGACAGAGGAAGAGAAGAAGAAGGAAGAAGAGAAAATTGAGAAGAAGATTATTAAGGAACTTGAAAAGGATATCAAGAAAGACATCGAGAAAGAAACTGAGAAGGAAATCGAGAAGAAAATCGAGAAGGAGCTCGAGAAGGACATCAAGGAGGGCATCAAAAAGGGTATCAAGGAGGATGTCGCGACAGGTGAGATCAAGAAGCATATCAAGGAAGGTCTTACCAAGGACATCAAGGAGGACGTCAAGAAGGATGCAAAGGAGGAAATTCACGAGGACTTGAAGAAGGCTATCAAGGAGGACATCAAGAAGGAAAAGGAAGAGAAGAAGGCCGAGAAGAAGACTCCCCTCAAGAGGCAAGAGAAAGAGAAGCTAGCCAGCCGCGCCGAGAAGGAGAAGCTTGTCGGCCGCCAGGAAAAGGAGAAGCTTGTCAGTCGCCAGGAAAAGGAGAAGCTAGCCAGCCGCCAGGAAAAGGAGAAGCTGGCCAGCCGCCAGGAAAAGGAGAAGCTTGTCAGCCGCGCCGAGAAGGAGAAGGCTCACGAAAAGGAGAAGGTTGCCACCCGCGCCGAGAAGGAGAAGGCTCACGAGAAGGAAAAGGTTGCCAGCCGCCAAGAAAAGGAGAAGCTAGTCAGCCGCGAGCCCCAAGAGTACGAGAAGGCCAACGAATACAAGTACGGCAAGTATAACAAGTATGACAACAAGGATTACGAGAACGAGTACAACGACAACAAGTATAACAAGGCCATCAAATATGATGAGGAAAAGAAGAAGTACGATGACAAGAAGAAGTACGAGGAAGACCGAAAGAAGTTCATAGAGGAAGAGAAGTATAAGGAAGAGAAGAAGGCCGAAGAGAAGAAGAAGGCCGAGGAGAAGAAGAAGTACGAAGAGGAAAAGAACAAGGCCGAGGCAAAATATGAAGAGGAGAAGTATGAAGAGGAAAAGAAGAAGGCCGAGGCAGAGAAGAAATATGAAGAGGAGAAGAAGTATAAGGAAGAGCAGAAAAAGGCTGAGGAACAGCAAAAGTATGAAGAGGAGAAGAAGTATGAAGAGGAAAAGAAGAAGGCAGACGAAAAGAAGAAGTACGAAGATGAGAAGAAGTATGAAGACGAGAAGAAGTATAAGGAAGAGGATAAGAATGCCGAGAAGAAGTATGAGGACGAGAAGGAAGAGAAGTCTGAAGAGGAGAAGAAGGCTGAGAAGAAGTATGAGGAAAAGAAGAAGTACGAGGAAGAGAAGAAGGCTGAAGAAGAGAAGAAGGCTGAGGAGAAGAAGAAGGCTGTGAAATATGAAGAAGAGAAGAAGGAGAAGAAGTACGACGAGGAGAAGAAGGAGAAGTCTGAAGAAGAGAAGAAGGCTGAGAAGAAGAAGGGTGAGGAGAAGAAGGAAAAGTATGAGAAGGAAGAAGAGGAGAATGACGACAAGGACGAGGATGATGACGATGAAGATGAGGATAAGGAGGAGTACTATGAGAAGTACTACAAGAAGGGCGGCAATGAGAAGCGCGGCGCAGTCGCTGGAACGGAAACAAAGGAGACCGAGGAGAAGAAGAAGGAGGAAGAGAAGAAGAAGGAAGAGAAGAAGGAGGACGAGTACAAGCACTTCAAGATCGGCCACAGCTACAAGGACGAAGGCAAGGACGAGAAGAGCGACAAGTACGAGGAGGAGGAGGAGTACGAGGACGAGAACAACAAGGACGACGAGTACTGCAAGCGTGAGTACATTGCCGTCTACGCCGCCGATGGCGAGCACTCCCACCCCCTGTCCGAGCTCGGTGAGTCCTCGCACCCCAACACCTGTCACAAGCACGAGGGCGAGTACCTCCGCTACAGCCGCGAGGATCTCGAGCTCTCCGTCTACGGCGAGCTCAAGAAGGACGAAAAGGTCTTTGCCGAGTTCGTCATTGCGCTCGAGAAGGAGCACGGTAAGGGTGCCTTCGCCGTGGCCGTCGAGGTCAAGGACAAGAAGAAGTACTCTGCCACCGAAGTCGCCATCTTCGTCCGCTGCGACGGCGGCAGCGACGACGCCAAGGACTACAACATCTGCCTCCCTGAGACATACCAGTTCTTCGAGGCCGCCGAGCACGGCCGAAAGGGCTACGAGGTCGCCATCGAGGACGAGTTCAAGTGCAAGGGCGACTACTTCTTCGTCATCTTCGTCGAGATCGAGATCGATGACGGACACTGCCGCAGAAAGGGCGAGTCCGACGACAAGAAGAAGGCCTACCACAACTACAAGGAGTACAAGGAGTACAAGAACAAGAAGTACGAGGAGGAGCACAGCAACAGCAACAGCGACTAAATGGTCTGCTCTAAAACCATTAACGCCTAGACAGGCAGCAGCATACACAGAATTGCGCGCACATAATATCAGAGTAGGGGCGGGTTTGGGCATGGACAGGAAAAGTTACCAAATAATCTACTTTTAACTACACACTCCTTTCGCGCAAAATAGAACACATACATTCCTTTCGATCAAGATAAGACATTCCTTTTCCAACAAGATAGAACATTTCTTTCGAACAAGATAGAACACATTCCTTTTGCTCAAAATACAATTCGAACTTTAGTGGAAAACCTGCTCCAAGTTCTGCTTCGTGACAGCCTAATTTTTTAATACTTGAGCCTCTGAATGAACAGACACTGCGGGAAGTCATAGACGCATGGTACCACGACGGCATCAACCGACGTACTAAGCTTAGGGTGGTAAGTTTCAGGGGTTGCCGTGAGTCTGTGTGAATACCAGCAAGTAAGAGATCATTGCGATTTTGCTTTAGTCTTTCAAGGGACGTCCCGAAGTCTTTTATCATTGCACTAGGACAACAAAACGAGAGAACACACTAGATCAGTGACTAGAATGGCTGATGACAATAAGACTTCCAGCAAAGGACGTGAGTGTAGGCTTTCACTTTGTGGACCTCCTTATAGCATATGTCAAGTCAGACTCGTTGTTCTGTTCAAGGTACCGCCCGCAACAAAGAGAGAGATTTTGCAGACTTCTAGGAAGTATACCTCCATGCATGCAATGTACGTTCAGGGTTCTCGAGGGCTCCCGCATAATTGACGCACGCTATTAGAGATGCGACCTAGTCTAAAGGATTTAAAAGAACACTCTGAGAAGATGCGTGGCTGCAAGTAGTGGAGGTATTGGATCTGGGCAAAGAAAAAGAAGATTTGAAGGCGAATAAGGAAAACACAGAAGCAAAAATGAAATAGCCAGACACGCAAAAGATAATGTTTGATAAGACTGGGATTCGAACCCAGGAGGATTGCTCCACCAGGAATTGGAGTTAAGGTGTTCCTTAACCTGGCGCCATAACCAACTCGGCCATCTTACCATTCCCACTGTTGTGGGATGATTGAGATTTGCTTTGCAAATTTGCTTTATACACACATCCTTCAAGAACGTCTCATGTCACAATGACCGACACAAACGATTAAAACTCCTCCACTCCAACAACGCCTTGCCAACCCATCTGGCATCAATCGCCTAGAGCCCCATCACAGAGCAGAAGCTCATCAGTTCACCGCCTTTGTCCTTGTCCCTAGATGGCCTTTTTTGATGGCCACACATTGGTGCAAAAATTCTCACCGAGCAACAAGCCCAACCAAAGCGAAATACGAACAGTCGATGCGGACTGCAAGGGGAGCCTTGTATATTCGGCACAGATATACCGAGCCAGGATGCTGCAAACCACCTGTTTCAAGAAGATGCGGGGCTTCTCCAGGTGAGAAAGCACAGGACATATCGGCAGATGTTAATGCGAACCTTTACATCCAGCCAGCCAATTAGTAAGACACGAAGAGCCAAGTTGATTGCAGGTAGACGAAAACACCATGAATGCTGAGCAACGACAGAAATCCTAAGGCTAAGACCATGAGCGTACAATTCCTCATATCATCTGTAGAATTAATCCCGAAAAATCCCTAGATAGTTGTCTTATTTCTACAGTAATCTTAGCATATGGGTTAATCATCACGAAAGCCGACAGCATTGACTGAAAGCTAATCTCGTGTTTTCTTCCACTCGCTTGCTGAGGTAGACGTGCACTACAAGCTACAGCTGTGCTTCTACCTGCAAGTGCACCATGCTGCCTTGAATATTGTGTGACACCATCATCTTGGTACACAGCACAGTTCTTTGTTCTTCTCCTCACCACCAAACTCGGTATCATCAACCACCAACACAAACATTTGCCGATCCTCTCATCAGCCGGCGAAGCTAAGCATCAGCCGGCGGAGCTAGCATCAGCCGGTTGAGCTAAATCTTGGCTCTCCCATCGAATTCTATCACCTGCTTCTAGCGACCGGGTAGCACCACATCCCGAGTCCCAACCTAAACCACAAGCGCACATATCCCCATCCACCTCGGTGTCCATTGTCTCGAGATGTTGAGCAGCCCATGCTCTCGCCAATCCTATCCCAGCTTCACCACCCTCCCCCGCAATCTGTCTCCGCTCTCCCCAGGTTTCTCCAACGACTCGCATCCTATCGGGGACTCCTTTGTGGGGACAATGGGGATGTTCCTTTACCCCGTGGGGCAAACACAACCGTTGGATGCTACCATGTTCCGTCATCACCAGCTTTCTAGACGTTGGTTCGACCCTGCGGTCAAGGCTCGGACCCGCGAGTGAGAGTGAAACCGGTCGATGACCAGCCTTGTTGTGCCAAAGCCGCCGAAAGAGAGCCCGGGTGTTGGGCGTGTAAGACGATGGACCAAGGGAGAGAAAAGCGTCTCTCAAATAGGCATATACACAGCTTTCTCTCCTTTGTCGCATTGTTTTTATTGTAACGCCAGACCCAAGAATTTGCGTGGTCATTTCTCCAGTACATCATCCAAGGATCAAACACGATTATGGGCTTCAAGGCATTCATGAAGAGGCGCTCCCTCAAAGTCTCCGACGATCGAGTCACCAGGGCCGCTGAACTCACCCTACGAGACTCCATCTGGCCCATCGCTCTAGTCACTACTCTCTTCTTCCTATGGGGATTTAGTTACGGACTCCTCGACACCCTCAACAAACACTTCCAGGTCACTCTAAATATCACTCGTGCTCGATCAGCCGGTCTTCAAGCCGCCTACTTCGGGTACGTCTTGCCCAGCCTCTTCAAGCACTATATCTGACCTAGTCGCAGAGCGTATCCTCTCGCGTCACTGGGACATGCCGCTTGGATTCTACGACACTATGGGTACCGAGCCGTCTTTATTTGGGGCCTCTGCCTTTATGCCGTCGGGGCTCTCATTGCGATTCCCTGCATCAAGGCGAAGTCCTTCGGAGGCTTCTGTGCTTCCATCTTCATCATTGGCAACGGACTGGGCTCGCTCGAAACAGCAGCCAACCCTTTCATCACTGGTATGTTTCAAGAAACCATGATGCATTCTACCTTTCCTAACAGACGGTGTCCCCAGTCTGCGGCCCCCCACGATACTCGGAGATTCGCATCAACATCTCCCAAGCCTTCAACGGAATAGGGACCGTCATTGCTCCTGTACTGGGGTCCTATGTGTTCTTCGCATTCGATGACAAGCGCGCTTTGGACAATGTCCAATGGGTCTACCTATCCATTGCCGTCTTTGTCCTGCTTCTTGCCACCCTCTTCTTCTTCTCCACAATACCCGAGATCACCGACGCTGGTATGTACTAACTCAACACGAACGCTCTGCACTGAGATCTATACACTAACATGACAAAGATATGGAGTTCCAAGCCGAAGAGACGCACGCCGATGCCGATCAAAAGCCATTCTGGCAACAATACAAACTATTTCACGCTTCTTTTGCCCAGTTCTGTTATACTGGCGCCCAGATAGCCGTCGCCAGCTTCTTCATAAACTACGCGACCGAAACTCGTCCCGGCACCGACGACGCACTCGGCTCCAAGTTCTTTGCCGGCGCCCAAGCCGCCTTCACAATCGGTCGCTTTATGGGTGTATTTATCATGCGATGGGTCAAGCCACGCAAGGTGTTCCTTGTCTTCCTTACCCTTTGCATTGTCTTTATCTCGCCTGCCATTACACAGCGCGGAAACATTGGCATGTCAATGCTCTACGTCGTCCTATTCTTCGAATCTATCTGTTTCCCCACCATCGTGGCCCTTGGAATGCGCGGGCTAGGTCGTCATACCAAGCGAGGAAGCGGGTTTATCGTCGCGGGTGTTGTGGGCGGTGCTTGTGTTCCGCCGTTGACGGGAGCCGTGTCTGATTTGCACAGCACCGGAGTCGCAATGTGCGTACCGTTGGCCTTCTTCATCGCGGCATGGTCGTATCCTATCTGTGTCAACTTTGTCGGTAGCTACAAGAAAGTTGTTGATGCGTTTGGCGAAGCCGAGGTTGGCCTCGAGGGACACACTCTGGATGAGGAGAAGGGAAAGAGGAACTCGGTGGAAGAGAAAGAGACCGTTGTGCCTACGATTTAAGCTGGTGTTTAAGGTTTAATGCTATTTTGTTGTGCTGAAAGGACTTGTTTACCTCTACTGTGAGTCTATGATATTATCAGAGGTTCTTTCGTAGTCGACTCAAGGACTGAATATGTACAATATTCGCCGCCGCCTTACTTTATTGGCCTGTTCACTTTTGATGTGTACAACGAGCTTGAAATTAATTCCACAAGGATTTTATCCAACGGCTTACCTCGACATCTCCCTTTCTCGTTCCTTGTCCACTGTACACCTAAGCACTCTACATCTACCTATAGGCATCCCATTTTTCGCCTATAACATTCAGCTCCGTCAACTGGGCCATCGACTCTTCGATGAAGCACGCGAGTTCTTTACCCTCCATGCCCATGCCCTTGCCCATTGTTTCCAGCGTGGAAACAGTAACTGATTTCTCCTCGCCCACAGTAAAAGTACAGAAAGAGCCCTTTTCATTCTTCTTGCACATCATACAGCTGAGATCTTGAGTCATCGTCCATTCATCCTTAATCCTTTGGAGGTTCGACTTGTCGGATCTGTCCCAGAACTTGTACCAGCTAAGCGAGTCACGCCACTCCATGTCCGTGTTCCATTTGAGAAGTCCGGGATATTCTTCCTGGCAAGCTGGGCAAAGCTTGAATCTCCACCAATCCGTGTCGGATGCAAAGAACCCGTGTTGAATGACCTTCTGGGATCCTCTAGCATACAGTTCTTTGGCTCGCTCGTTGCGGTATTTGGCGCTGTTCTGGATAACAATGACAGGGCTGACGAGCTTGTCCCAGCAGCGTTTACCATTACGGAACAGATGCCAGCCGCCCTCCTCTTGGCCAATGCGTTGGACCTCGCCGACAACGACGAGTAGGTTCTCCAGAACCTTTTTGTCACACTCGAGGACGGCGTCATATTTGCTCAGCAGCCTAATTTTCTTCTCCAGCATTTTAGCGATCTCGCCGGGGAACGATTCTTTCCATTCCCCACTGGGACGGAATAGGAACGCGTGAATTTTTCGTACAAGTTGATCGAGATATGTGTGGATGACGTCGAGGTCTCTTTGGTTGATCCCAGGAGCAATCAGGGCGAAACCCTGACGCTTGAAGGCCTTCAGAACAAGCTCCAGAAGCGTTGGAGGGCAGTGCAGCATCATGGGAACAGCTACAGGCGATACTACGGCGGTATGGAGGTTCAGGCCCACGTCGAGGATTTTCTGCGGTGCCTGCCGGGCTGTATATGACTTCGTGAACATGCTTGTGCCATTGTGGATCAGAAGCCCGATGATACGGACGAGGTCCTGGACTCTTTGCCTGTTGGGTCGCAGCGCCAGCGTCGTGAAAAGGTACCGCATGGCAGTCACCTCCACATCCGTGTGAGAGACCATAGACTCGGCTTCGGTATCCACACCTTGCTCCAGGAGGAACTGCAGCATCTTGACACACTCTTCAATACCGATGTGACCATCTACGAAGCTGGTCAAGACGCAGCTCAACACGGTGTATTGGTGTTCTTCGTGGCCGCCAGACAAGCTGCAGAGGGTTTTGTCGCATCCAAAGGGCTTGTTCACATCCAACGTTTTGCCCCGGGTATATTGCTCCAAAGCTGCTGGGTCCGTAGCGTGGAAAGCTTCGAAAAAGGCCACCATCTTTGGCATAGGTAGCGGAATGTTGGTTTGAGCGGAACTGTTCATTGCTGCGATGAGAATGAGAAATGTCGAAATGAGATTGTAGAAGGGTTTGAACTGAAGTTGATTGTCAAAGTGTTGTCAAGCGTTGATTGCTGGTGAGTGTTGAGGGTGTGTAAGTCTGGACGATGGTGATGGAAACATCACATTTTATACCTCAGAAGAAACATCGTGTTCTGTGAACAAACGTAGACCTGTTCGGCTATCTAGTCTAGAGATGAGGCTATTTCGAGAATTTGTTATTATCATAAAATCATGTACTAAACAAGAAGAGAACGAGTCGAGGGTTGAGCGAACTCGAGCGCATTCTCTTTGTTGGGCACGCGCTAACATGCAAGGAACGCTCTTGAACAGACCAGTCTAGACTTGGCCAATGGACATCCATTACAGATTGGGAACCCTCATTGATTTCACTGTGTCAATAATAGCAACTTGCTTGCGACTGACAAAGGGCCGTTGCCCTTCTGTAACCTCTTGCGTTCGTCAAAGAGGCCGCTATGATCTCTCCAATTCTTCAAAAGCGAAATCAACTCAGATATTGCAGCACAATGCTTCCCGGTGTATTCTTTGACCCTCTTGCCTGCCAATTTGGCCAAACCATGGAAACGTTGCGCGAGATTAACCCCAACAGTCGGTCCGTCGAATGCTTTCTTGGCGATATTTGGGGCAAACTCGAGGCTGAGAATGACGCAGACCCTCATTTCCGTGCGATTGTTGTACTTAACCGTAGGACGAAGAAATTCTTGACAAGCGCAAACACAACCATCGTGTGTGTGTCATGACCTTAACATTAACCAACTAGTTATAAACTACAACAAGCAGAGGGAAACACCCACAGTAACTACAAGAGTGAAGTCATTGGAAGAGAAAAGAGTAAACTGGTCACAGCTATATATTTAGTTCCAAGTCTTCTCTGGGGATCCGTCAATTCTAGCTCTGTATTCTTTCACCCTTTGCCAGCCTCAAAACTCAAGGACCCTATTGCAGCCGAAAAACCCCATAGGTTAAGCATACGGCCATCTCCGACACTGTAGCACATGATTAATAAATCCCCTTCACGCATTAGCATCACTTCGTCGACCTATCCACACCACACTCCTCAGGAAAGCCTCCGCCTCTACTATCGCGGGCCGGCCTACTATCGCGGGCCGGCGCCGTCGTCGTGTCAAAAAGTCAGCCCTGTCTTGAGCTTCTCCCCTCTCCCTCAACACAAGCCAACTTTGGTACATATACTGTTTCCTCAACACTATAGGTACAGCCCATCATTACCAATACATGGAAACGGCCGGGCTGCTCGACATCTCACTAAACACATGGTGTTGTCAAAGGACATCTTGTGTCTAAGATAGCCTTGGGGGGCAGAGACTTTGATCTCTGTGACCTGGCGGATTGTGATATGGAAATGGCCGGGCTGCTTGACATCTCACTGAACACATGGTGTTGTCAAAAGACATCTTGTGTTTAAGATAGCCTTGGGGGGCAGAGACTTTGATCTCTGTGACCTGGCGGATTGTGACATGGAAACGGCCGGGCTGCTCGCATCTCACCGAACACACCGTAGGCTTGGTCAACGACGGTGAAGAGGCCAAAGTCTCTATAACAATGCCTAATTTGATAACTAACACCGTCCCTGATTATACAAATCAAGTCGGGCTATCATATGAAACTAGGAAGCTTTGTATAGTTTGTATGTTCTATTACTATTATAATTATTCCTCCACCCGCTCTTCGCCTAACGAGGAGAAACTTCCAACAGGCGACTATGTGCAATATCTTCAACGGCACAGTCGACACGATCATAAGCGCCAACCTCATCAAGCATCCCTCCCTCGCGACATAGACAGGGCAACTTGTATAACCTGCAGCCCATGGTTAGTATGGGTATTCTGTAAGATGATCCTCAACCATCTCCTAACATAACCCTAAGCTCTGCCTCATCATTCTCTCGTCCCGTATAGATATTGTGTTAGGGATCAGAAACGCCCCCTTTTCTCTAAGTCATCTTTCGCGTTTTCCTATAGGCCCAGATGGGTCAAGTACTTAAAGAGGCTGCTAGGTCTAGCTAGACTAGGAAGATCATCGCTCTCCAGTTTGGAAGACAGAGGATCATTTGTTTTTTATAGCCAATTTATTATACCTATTTCTCCCTGCCTTTCTATCTATCTAGTTAACCTCAGCCCTTCTCAAACTATTAGATCCTATTAGATCCTAGCCCTCCCAAAAGATGAATCCCTCAGATGATTTCCGTTGCATCTGATCTGGGGTTGGCGTGTGGGCTGTTCCCTCTATAAAATATCGTGTATGATAATCCTAAACTATTTCCTAAAATACTCCTAAGCTCCGCCTCCTTTCCTCCCTTCCCCGACTTCCTCCCACTCTATCCTAAACTCTATCCTAAACTAACTCTTAGTAGAAAGTATGAGTTGTTTAGGGATCATAAATCTATAAAGCTTTAGGGGCGAGGGGCGGGGGGCGAGGGCGGGAGCGGGAAGATGGCGGCGTTGTGTGGAAGGTGATTTCTTCTAACAATACATTATTTCGCCCGCTTACAAAATTCTACTACCAGTATATCTTTCACTGGCTGTGTACTCGAAGGTCAACGAAGAAACCGTCAAGATGGAGGCAAATGCTATCACCGCCATGCATGACGTTCCCAAGAGCAGTTCTGCTAAAGCACTGTGGGACTTCACCTTAGATTTCCAGAAGGTGCCGGCGAAACGAGACTACCTTCAGCTCTTCCCTCAGATACAAGTTGACCTTGACGAGGGAGCTTATAAAGGAGAGCATGAAGTAGCCATGCGAAACTTGCATGATGTGGCTGGTCATGCTTTCGGTCATCGCGGACCAGGATCTAGCAAATCCACTCTTGGGACAACAATCTGCCAGTCGATCATGAAGACCGAGCACAGAATCGCCTGGATTACGCCATCCAATGGCATTGTACAAGATGCCTACGACCGACTAGTCGAAGCCAATCCAGCAAAGCGAACTGGCCGCATGCTCCCTTGGACTGCAGAATTGAACTCACTATTGACTTTGCCCCGCGAAGCACCAGTCGTGCCAGTCAGCAAAGCTGGTTCTGCATCCGACCAGGAAATGGCCACGCATGTGAACAAGGCGGTAAAATCGCGTTTCGATACGACCATGCCTTCGAAGATCATGTTATCGATGAGCCATAACGCCCGAGGCATCGCTGAAGCCAACCCAGATGCTTGGGCTGATTACCACCGAGGCTTGGTGGAGTTGTAAAATGAACCAGGTGACTTTGCCATGAACATCGCGCAACGACGTTTGGGAACAGCAAGCTCCTTACAGCTGCCATCAACTCCTGCGATGCCATCTACGCCACCCCGGTGGCCTTCGCTCAGAGGATGAACCATGTAGCTCGCCTTGGATTCAAGCTCATTGTCAGCGATGAAACCTCGCAATCGACAGAGGCCACCGCATGGAGCTGGGTCTCCAAGTGCCCTGATGATGTGCGGCACCTGTTCCTCGGCGACAACCGACAGCTCGGGTTCTTCATAGTTATTTTCGTGGGGAGTACACCAGAAACACCCACCTCATAACAATCTCTGGTTTTTTTAATTAAATCCTAAGATAATTAATATGAAACTTGAGGTTTATTATAGAGTATGATTTAGGGTTTATTTTAGGA